>CAUZXS010003541.1:60000-135000 GCA_963585895.1 Sepioteuthis lessoniana
TGTGCAATATATAATGTGTGTATATATATTTGTGTTTTTTGTACATTTTCTTTTTTAAGTAGAGGTATTATATTGTAAATTGTGGGCGGTGTGGGTTGGTGGCTCGGCGGTAGAGTTTTGACTCTGCATTCTGTATTCGCTGGTTCAATCTCCATAGATTTGCTTGCTTAGATATGGACAGATTAGCTAACATTTTTTATTAGGAACAACTGTATCATTTCAAGAGTGACTGGTGTTCAATTGATCATGGTATACCCTGCTGATGAGACTTAATAAGGTTGAAACAGCTGTCCTGTGGTTCCATATGTCACGCACAGGTGTTTGCCAGATTTTCTGGTCATGGTAATTTAATTTACAATATATGTTTGTGTCTTTGTGTATAATATATATGCATATATAGATGTGTATGTGCAATATGTGTATATAAATATCTAAATATGAAATATGTGTGCGTGTATGTTTATATATATATAATCTCTGTTATATATGTGTGTTTATATATATATGTGTGTGTGTGTGAGATATGTATATATATATATATATAACATGTTATGTGTGTGGTGTAATATATATTTATTCATTTATTTATTATCATGTCTTTACACAAAAAATTTTTCTAATATGCCTATTAAATAAAATATAAGCATAGATAAAAAAATTCTTGAATAATCATTGATTTGCTTGCTTGAATATGAACAGATTAGCTAACATTTTTATTAGGAACAACTGTATCATTTCAAGAGTGACTGGTGTTCCATTGAAATTTCCCACGTTTAAGGTATATTAAAACAGATGGCTAGCCACATCGGTCTTTTACAGATTCCTCATTCAACATCTCTGATGCTTTTGTCCAAATCATGTTACTCATTGGAATGATTACTTTCTATTGGAAAAGAAGTGTTGCCTGATTTTCTCCTTCTCCTCCCAATTTGGCTTCAGCTGCACCACTGAAGGCTTTCATTTCCTCCGCTGCTTGTCTATGGCTACGGATAGTAAATGTATTTTTTATACATATATATGTGTGTGTGTGTGTGTGTGTGTATTTATGCTAGTTATACTATATATTTATGCTTGTATTCTCTCTCTCTCTCTCGATATATATATATATATATACGCACAAATAAAGATACACTCTGAATTTAAAAAAAATTACAATCATAAGTTTAATAGTTTCATGTTTCAGTTGCTGATCTTGAAATAATGATAGAAAGTTTTATTCTTTTCCTTTGGTTTCTTAGTTTAATAGCTTATTAACTTATGTAGGTTATTTAATTCCAGAGCCATTCTTGTAGACAAACAGCAATGATTCTATTTAACCCATAACTGTGGAGATAAGAGGGTTTATGTCTTTCCCAAGGGTATTAGTGCTTATGTGAATATAACAGCTTGTCTCACAACAATGTCACCGTCTAGAATGTTAACCACTACACCATGGGGTTACCCTCTTGTATTTTTTTACTATAATATATAAAAGTGGATCAATAAATTGAAAACCTTGCTAGAGAAGCTATTATGAAAAGATAGGTTTCCCAACTGAAAACAGGTGTAACTCTGAGTGTTAAAGTAACATTAATATATTACTAATTTATCTGAACAGAAATATCCTACCATTTCAAATCTTAAGTTCAATGTCTGCTTTGTGCTCTTATTCTTAAAATGATACCACTTGTGTACTCATAATATGTTACAATCTGATATCAAGACATTTTTATGTGTCCTGGGTACAACGCTCAACTGCATCTTGTGATGAGATTCCAGTTGGGGATATTTAGGAAGTTAGACTCATACCTTCTTTGGCATCATTTATAGGTTCACTCTAATCTGAAGTTGTACTACCTGTTAGAGTCTATGAGTCAAATTGATCTGTTTGAGATTGTTTGAAATTATTTTTAATTTCATTATTACATTAATTTTGTTGATCATCCATTTCCTATGATGTCAATAAGGCATACATACATAGATATATAACTGTGTGTGTGTGTGTAACTTCATGTGCTTATATATATATATATATATATATATATATATATATATATATTACCGGCTCATTGGCCTAGTGGGTAGAGTGTTCGCCAATGGTCTGGGAGACCTGGGTTTAATCCCAGGTCATGTCATACCAAAGACTTTAAAAATGGTACTTGATGCCTCCTTGCTTAACACTCAGCAATATGAGGTATGTATCAAGGATAAAGTGGAGCAATTCAGGGAAAGGAGTTGCACCCTTCCCTACACCTCAGTGTAGTAACTATTTGAAAAGGGAGCCTTCTGGTCGCCCTCGACTATGGTTGCCAACTTATTTATTTACATGGATACCATAGTAAGTGATATATATGTGTATATATATATATATATAGATAGATAGATAGATAGATAGATTTTGGCCTAGTGGGTAGAATGTTTGGCAATGGCTAGGAGACCAGGGTTCAATGCCAGGTTGAGTCATACCAAAGACTCAAAAAAAATGGTACTTGATACCTCCTTGCTTAACACTTAGCATTATAAGATAGGTATCAAGGCTAAATTGGAGCAATCCTGGGAAAGGAGTAGTGTCCTCCTCTACACCTGTAGTAGCTAATGAAAACAGAGCCTTCAGATCCCCTTTGACTACAGTCGCTAACTTACATTATATGTATATATATGTCTGTGTATATATTTGTGTGTGCATATATATATATATATACACACACACACACACATATAACAACAATATCAAAGCCCAGTCAGCTGGGACTGTAGAATATGCAAGCAGTATCTTTGCAGAGGGGTAAGACTCTTCCCCCACCCAACAGGTGTCCATGATATGATACTAAACTGTATCTGATGGTGAGGCTCTAATCATAGAGCTTTGGGGAATGTATTGTGCACCTTCATTGCCATTACTCCCTGGTCCACTCTGACCCATAGTGGTAGTATGTCTAAGTTAGGGTACCATCTATAAACTGTACAATTATTTGCTATACTTGAAACCATTTGTGTACTAATAGAGGATTAATATTAAACAGAATTATTTATGTTAAATAGCAATACTTGAAACTATTGAATTGTGTACAAAGAAATGAGCTTTGACTTATTTAAAAATAATGTTACCAACAAACTATTCATTTATAAATCATATATATATATATATATATATATATTACATGGTGGTGACTGTGACCCTGTGTTTCATGCTTTACACATTCATCAAACTCATGAATGCATAAAGCATGAAACCCTGGGTCACAGACCCCACCATTTAATATATATAAACAGGATTTGGCATTAAATAACCCACAAAGATAGATATGCCATAAAACATAATCAAACTAAACTGAGTGCAAATAAAACTATTAATATAAGATAACAGTTCTTGAAACCATTTAACTATGTGCAAACAAATAATTGATATTGAATAGAATTATTCGTATTTGATAGGAAAACTTGAACCCCCTTAACTGTGTGCAAACAAACGAGTTCTGTTTCATTTAAAAACATCTACAAACTATGTTTACAAATCGTATATATTTAATGTTCATGTATATAAACAGGAATTGGCATTAAATAACCCACAAGTATTGATATGCCATAAAACACCAACTAAACTGAGTGCAAATAAAACTATTAGTTTTTCATATCAGTACGTAAAACCATTTAATTGTGGGCAAAGAAATGAGTTCTTGCTTCTTTATAAATGATGTTGCCTACAAACTATTGATTTACAAATAATATATATATATATATAAATGATTTGGTATTAAATACCTTAAAAGGGTTGATATGCCATAAAAGACAACCAACCTACAAATAGACTATTATTACTATTTAGTTTATACACACATAAAGAAAATTTTCTTAATATATAGATATGAACGAAGTAATCAGTTTCAGATTAGTAAATGGGAGGATTTGATTGGATATTGATGAATTTATTTCAGGAGGAATAAATTCAACCTCATTGCTTAGAAATAAGTAACTTAATGAGTATTGGAAAATGTTTAAAGTTGAATCGCTCTTAATGGTATTGACACGCTTATTAGTATCTGAATTGTATAACATTTCTTAGTACCAGTAAGACTTTCATGTATCCATTGCAAATGATTTTACTTAATAAATTGAAAACCAAGGAGAAAAGAATTATCTATGGTCAAGAATGAATACAAAAATTACTGGCAGTGTAAAGCTTTATATAGTGTAATGCACAAATCATTATAAAAAAAATCTTTTCTTTTTTTTTTTTTCTTAAATCAGGAAAGTGTTCTAATACTGGCCAGTAGAGTGGGTTAAAACTTGAATAAATGTTTTCTCGGATCTTTATGGGAAGTCTTCACAGTGTAATGGCCAAATGGTTAAAGTGTGGCCTCAAAGTTAGTCAGCTATTATGTTTATTTTTGGACTAATACCCTTGAGAAAGGTAGGGGACACCCCCTCCCGTCTATGGGTGAAATAGTATCACCGCTGTTTTTTTTCTACAAGAATGACTTTGATATGAACAAAGAAACCTAAGTAAACCAAAGTACCTTTTTATATCAGTTTCATGACTATAAGTTCTATGTATTTATAAAAAGATTTTAAAAATTCATCTGAACTTAATGTTTTATTATTTGCTATTCTTTATCAATCATGAATTGTCAATAGACCAAAGCTGCTTCAATACACTCTGGTAATTTTTTTTTTTTTAGGAGATATTCCACATTACTAGTATACCCTAAAATTTCAGTACTTTACATATAAGTAAGTTAAGAAGGTTGGCCAACCATAGTCGAGGGTGATCCAAAGGCTCCTTTTTCAATATCTATGTCACCGAGGTGTACGGGAGGGCACTACTACTTTCCCTGGATTGCTCTACTTACCTTTGATCTGTATCTTATAATGCAGAGTGTTAAGCAAGAAGGCATCAAGTACCATTTTTTGAGTTTTTGGTATGACTCAACCTGGGATTTAATCCCCATCTCCCAATCCATTGTCGAACATTCTAACAATTATGCCACTGAGCCGATTATATATATGAGGTTTATCTGAGAAGTACTGTAACTTTTATCACAATTTATTCCAAACAACCAATTAGTTGGTTTCTCCTTCAAAGAAATCCCTCCTTGAGTCTATTTTTTTTTTTCCACACTTCTAAGTACTTGCTGGAAGGATTCTTTTGGGATGCCTTAAGTTTGGGGAAAAGAAGAAAGTCATACAAAGCAAGATCAGGTAAATAGGGAGGTAGTGATGTTCCTCTTGGCTGGGAATTACTGGATTGTCAGAACACCCAGTCTCGTTACTTTTCAGATATGCTCAAACCTTCAGTAATAATCTTCCAAATACTGTCCTTTTCTTTGTCCAGCTTTTCCATGTTCAACTGACAATCACTCTACACTACCTGCTTTACTTGCTTGGTGTTGATCTCAGTTTTATTTGTTGAAGGCCTCCTGCTCCTGAAGTCATATTTCACCACCTCGTGACACTCTTTGAAACTCTTATGTCACTCAAAAATATGTGTGCACAACACTGAGTTATCTTCATGCACTTGCTGAAGCTATTTGAGTGCTTGTAATGGAATTTTCCCCAACCTGAGCAAAAAAATTCAGTTTTATTTGCTTCTCAGTGCTCATAGCTGAACATCCTGAAAAAGAGGTGTAAACAAAAACGTGAAAGAAAAATGCTACAGAAAACTAAGATTACAGTTATTTATTCCCAAGATATGTTAGATGATAATACTATCTGCTTATCCTTCTCTCACTTATAGCTCACACAACACAGCTAGTCTCTTTATTTTTCAGACAGACTTTGTGTGTGTGTATGTATATATATATATATATATATATATATATATAAGCAGCATTTCTTCGTTAATGCAAATTTCATTAAACATAATAGTCATTTTATGTCTACATATTTTCTTCTGGATCCATTTGAATTCCCGTATTACTTTTATTGTATTCGGGAAGAATTGATTTATGTATTGTCCATAGTTGTATGTATCCCTAGTACTTTCTGCCTGACTTTGGGCCATCATCAGGGGAGGATCTATTACAAAAGTGATGTAACTTTTGTTTTAGCATATTACTACTGTGTAAGGGCGTCTTTGCCGTCAAAGATCATGGCGTTTGCTTTTAAAAGTAATACGGGAATTCGAACGGATCCAGAAGAAAATATGTAGACATAAAATGTCTATTATGTTTAATGAAATTTGCATATATATATATATATATATATATATATATATATATATATATATATATATACTTAAATAGAATCATCCTAATGGAATTTACTTGATTATTTTCTCAATTATATATATATATATATAACCAAGGTTCATTCAAAAAGTTCCTATAGAAAGAACCATAACTGAACATTTTTCTTGTGGCATTACTCTACCATTTGTTATAAAACTTGAAAAACTCATTCTGATTTCTGTCAAGGTGAGACCCATACTAATGTGAAGGGTGTGCAACAAATATAAAATCTAGCCAAAGCTTATAACTTTTTTGAACAACCTGCATATTTGTGTGTGTGTGTGTGTGTGTATAAATGAATTGCTAATAATTATACCCTAGAACTGTATGTAAAATCAAGAACTGAATTTTCAGTGGCCAGGAATATATATGAGTATTATTGGTTGAATTGCACTATCATAAAAAACAATATAAATGTATTAATGGTTATAATGTTGAGATGCTTTGAAAACTTATGAAAGATAGGTTAATTTTTGTTTACGTTATCAATTAAATTAGCATCATTTAACATCCCTGAACAAAACTCATGGCAGTCACTTTGTATCTACAAGGACCGTTCGAAAAGTTCTAAGCCTCACCTCGAAAGAAGTGCATAGTTAAACTTTTTTTCTTGTGGCAACACACTTTTACTTCTTATAAAATTAGAAAAATTCTGAATTAGTTTTTAAAGTGTTAAAAGAAGTGGTTGTGTTGCCACAATAAAGATGTTCATCTTTGCTCTTCTTTAAGGGTGAGACTTAGAACCTTCTGGACTACTCTTTCAAGTAGTGCTGAAGACTTTCCAAAGCAACAAAGTTGTTTTTTGTGTTTTTTAAATTTCTGTATTTTTTAAATCATAAAATTTTAAAGTTGTTTTTTTTTTGGTTTTTTTTTACGTCCTTGTACTTGACTTTATATAAAGTTGTTTTTAGTTATTAGGAATTTTTATCTTTTGTTTCTTATTCTTGTTAATGCCGTTGACTAGTGGGAGTCCCTGTGGTTTAAGGGCTAAAATGCTGGACTGCTGTGTTGTAATGTGTTTAAACACTAGTTACACTGTTCTGTTCTCTTTTGGACTAATATCATTTGGAAAAAGTATAAACCTCCTTATTCCTCCAGATAAGGGTTAAATAGTACTAGTGCTGTTCTTCTACAAGAATTACTTTGGCATTAAATAACCCATGAAGGTTGATGATATGTCATTTAAAAAAACCTTAATACCATTGATCATAATTGATAAAATTGATAAATTTCTTTTTGTAAGAAATTCATGCTTACAATAATTTTAATTACTTTGTTTTTTATCTAAGTGATGGAAAATAAATTTACATTGTTTTTAAAATTTATGGATCAGTTTGTTTTATGGTATTAGAATTAGATCTGAAAAAAAATTATAAAAAGTTGGGTTTTTTTTTTTTTTGGTTTTTTTTTTAGCAATTCATTTCTTCTTTCTCTCTTCTGAATGATAATGAGCTAACTCAAAAGAAAATTTGGATTCATGCCTTTTCAAAAGTTATAAAAGGATGGTAGTATCAACATAATTTGAACTTTTTTTTTTTTTTTTTTTTTTTTAGATGAAATATTGTCAATCATTATTAATTTTGATTGGAATTTTTCTTCATTGCCTTGTAGCCTTCACATTCTTGTACCAAAACAGACACTCATCAACATACACAATGTCTTTCATACATTTACACTTTCACATACTCACATATACACTCCCTCTCTCTCCCTTTCACACATGCACACAAATTTCATTCAAGTATATACACGCACACACATCTCATTCAGACATGTTGATACACACATACTCAATATTTTTTACTCTCTCACTCTCACAAATTTCATTCAGGCATCTACACACACACACACACACACACACACACACACACACACTCTTCCTATCTCTTTCACACACACAAATCTGATTCAGACATGTCCATGGTCTCACATACACACACACTATTGCAAAATCTTTGAGGGTGACGACAAAATGTATTCTTTCTATTGTATATTATGTATGAAATTTGAAGTTAACACTTTACATAAGTTTATCAAAGATAAAAAAGTATCTGTATTTTTATTTTTTTTTTTTTTTCATTTTTTATATTATGTTCTCAATATCTGTTCACATGCTAATTGTACAGAGGAAATATTAGCATCTGCTTATCATCATCTTGTCGTGCCAACAGCATGGATATCACTGACCCTCTCTTGCCATTCCTCCCTATCGTTCATTGCTTCTGGCAGGTCCTCAGGGCTACATCCCGTATCCTCACAGAGTTGCTGTATGTAGGTTCGAGCTGGTCACCCTGCTTTTGCTCGGCCATGTCAGGGGATCCATTAGAGAACATCACTTATGATCTCGTCCCTGCTTCTCCAGCAGTATCCTGCATGTCTGGTTTGTCTAATTTTGATAGTTTTCGTGATGGGTGGTAGGTGGCCGTACAGCTGCTGCTTTGTGGGGTGTTGCTTCCAGGACTTGTTCAGTATTGCTCACAGCATTCTTGTGTAGTTGCTGTCAGACTTTTTCTCCATCTGTTTAGTTAGCATCCATCTACTGCATCCATATAACAGTATCGACACGACTGCTGCTTGGAAGAAACTGCGTTTCATTTTATTGGTCAGATCTGACTTCTATATGACCGATAGCTGTCCATGCCTTTGTTAGTCGCGTGTCGATGTCAGTCCCGGTTGATGAGACTGCTTCCTTGGTAGGTGAACTTGTCAACTAGTTTCAGAGAGCTACCGTTTAATGTGGAAATGTCGCCTGTTTGATTAAAGCACATATATTCCATTTTGTGTGCATTGACATGGAGGCCAATGCCTGCGGCGGCTCATTCCAGACTGTACAGTAGGATTTCAGCTTGGGCGTGTGCATTTGCCAGAAGCGCTATGTCATCAGCATAGTCAGCATCGGTAATTGTTTTTGTGGGGTACCTTCTGCTTCTTTTCTTTGTTAGCTCGAAACTGTTTTCTCTGATTTTATCAATTGATGTTCTAAGCACGTATGTAAAAAGTGTGTGTGTGTCTATATATATATATATATATATATATATATATATATATATATATATATATATATATATATAGAGAGAGAGAGAGAGAAAAATTAGCAGTATATTTAATCATTCAAATGAAAGGAAGTTAGCATTTTCAATGCCTATCTCATCATGAAATAATTTTCAAAGTATTGCCATTGCCTAATCATTTCCAATACATTCCTATTGTAAAATCATTTGCAATGCATTCTTTTCGTAAAATAATTTCCAATGCTTTTTTCTAATAAAGTTATTTCTAATGTATTTCTATAATAAAATTGTCTAGTGCATTCTTATTATAAAATCCTTTGCAATGCAATTGTATAGAAAAATCATTTACAATGCATTTTTATCGTAATTTCATAGACAATGTATTTTTATTGTAAAATCAATTCCTTACAGCATTGTAGAAAGTTATGAATCCTTCCCTCCCATTGTCAGATATCTAGATAAAATATCTTGTTACTAACATAACATAATAGTTAAGGGATGAAAAATAGGTGGGTAACCACCCGAGAAACCATTCTGTGAAAACTACTTTACACTAAGGTCATTGTAACAGTAAAGAACTGTTACACTCATTGTCAACCTTGACAAGAGCCAGTCAGTTGATACAATCATTATGTTTATTATTGTGACTAGCATTGTACCCATTAAAAATGAAATTATTTATCAATGGGTCGGCACTTCTACATTGTAATACATATCCTTCTTCACTCTCCCCCCCATATATATATATATATATATATATATATATATATGATCTGCAGTCCTAACTTTCAGCTACAAAGTTCTGGAGAAAATGTCTATTGTGTATAATACACATTTTAGAATTTGTTGTAGCTTAATTTATATTAAATCTAACATTTGTTCAACTTTTTATCCTGTTTATATCAACTAAAAATAATAATTCATATTGTTTATATAATGTTTCAATATACAAAACTTACACAGTATTCAAAACAATGGTAAGGACATGTTCACATGCAAATGTAACTAACTTTCAATGAAAATAAGTTCACAATAGAAGAAACAATCAGAAACAAACATGCATTCTGACGGCTATTTCTCCATAGTTGTGTAAAACAGAAGTGTTTGTCATGCATTAGTTAGTTTGCACCATCAATATAATTTACTTTAGTTAAATTGCACCATAGATATAATTTACTTACAGTCATGCAGTCCTGAATATGGTGATGCAAATAGCTAAAAAAAAAAAAAAAAAAAAAAAAAAAAGGTAATATTCATTTCTTGTGTTTTATATGCACCCCTAACTTTTAGGCTTGAAAGTCTGCTGAAAAAGTACCTATTATACACAAATAATCATGGTATAATTAATATAATATATATATATATATATATATATATCTGATACTGAAGAAAGACTGTGGTATGTCTGACATTTTTCAACAATATTGCATTCCAATACATCAACTGGCACATAATATAAAATATGAAAAGATATATTTGCCAAAAAAAATTTTTTTGACTGGGCTTCATATCTGTTTTATCATTCTTTTTTATATATTTTATAAGGAGTATTTTATTTTATTTTTTTTTAATATATTTTACAAGGAGTATGGTTGATTTTATAGTATGTCAATATTTGCTGAGTTATTTAATGCCATCGTGTCTTTTTTTTTTGTCTTTTTTTGCAAACAGTTATATATTTTGAGTAACTATTCTTGATGCAGCTAATTTATACACAGTTATATGATGTCAAGTATTTCACTCTAATACTAATAATTTATACATATTTCTATGGTTTCAAGTAACTATTCCTATTCAATAATAATAATAATTTATTTGCACACAGTTTCGGCCTTCGATTCCATTCACAGAGGGAAGATGGAACAAATCCTACTAGCATACGGCCTACCAAAAGAAACTGTAGCAGCAATAACGATTCTTTATAGAAACACCAAAGTGAAAGTATGTTCATCAGATAAAGACACAGAATACTTCAACATTGTAACAGGAGTACTACAAGGGGACACACTAGCCCCATACATCTTTATCATCTGTCTAGACTACGTGCTTAGAACATTGATTGATAAAATCAGAGAAAACGGCTTCGAGCTGACAAAGAAAAGAAGCAGAAGGTACCCCATAAAAACAATTACCGACACTGACTACACCGAAGACATAGCAAAACTGGCAAATACACCCAACCAAGCCAAAACACTACTGCATAGTTTGGAACGAGCCACCGCAGGCATTGGCCTCCATATCAATGCACACAAAACTGAATATATGTGCTTTAATCAAACAGGCGACATCTCCACACTAGAGGGAACCTCTCTGAAACTGGTAGACAAATTCACCTACCTAGGAAGCAGTGTCTCATCAACTGAAAAAGACATCGACACGCAGGTAACGAAGGCATGGACAGCTATCGATAAGCTATCAATCATATGGAAATCAGACCTGACCAATAAAATGAAATGCAGTTTCTTCCAGGCAGCGGTCGTGTCGATACTGCTGTATGGATGCACTTCTTGGACGCTAACAAAACGGCTGGAGAAGAAGCTAGATGGCAATTACACAAGAATGTTGCGAACAATCTTGAACAAATCCTGGTGGCAACACCCCACAAGTCACCAACTATACGGCCACCTGCATCCCACACTGCTGGAGAAGCAGGGACGAGCTCATAAGTGATGTACTCCTATGGACCACCACATATGACCAAGCAAAAGTAGGACAACCAGCTCGAACATACATACAGCAGCTATATGAGGATACGGGATGTAGCCCTGAAGACCTGCCAGAGGTAATAAACGATAGGGAGAAGTGGCGAGAGAGGGTCAGGGATATCCGTGCTAGCAGCATGACATGATGATGATCATATGGAAATCAGACATTAGCATGATGGTTAGAGTGTTCGCCAATGGCCCAGGAGACCTGGGTTCAATCCCAGGTCAAGTTATACTCAAAAAAATGGTACTTGATGCCTCCTTGCTTAACACTCAGCATTATAACATATGGATCAAGGATAAAGTGGAGCAATCCAGAGAAAGGAGTAGCGCCCTCCCCTACACTGCAGTGTAGTAGCTATCGAAAAGGGAGCCCCTGGGTCGCCCTTGACTACCGTCGCCAACTTTATTTACTTACTTACTTATATGGTTTCATATATTCCTATCTAATACTTATGATTTTCAAACAAATCTATTCAACTTCATTCAGGCATCTACACACACACACACACATACACACAATGTCTTTCATACATAAACACACTCCACCTCTCTTCCTTTCTCTCTCACTCACACAAATCTGATTCAGACATGTCCATGGTCTCTCACACACACGCGCGCACACACACACTATTGCAAAATCTTTGAGGGTGGGGACAAAATGTATTCTTTCTATTGTATATTATTTATGGCTTTGAAGTTAACACTTTACATATGTCTTATGGAAGATAAATAAGTATCTTTTCTTTTTTTTTCATTTTTAATATGTTCTCAATATCTGTTCACATGCTAATTGTACAGAGGAAATATTAGCATCTGCTTATATTGAATGCAAAAAGTATATATATATATAGAGAGAGAGAGATAGGATGGGATGGGATCCCAACAGTTTTGAGTCCCTATGGTGTAATGGCAAAAATGCTGGGCTGCAGCCTCAAAGTAAGCGGGTTCTAACTCCAGTTGCACTATTACATTCACTTTTGGACTAATACCCTTGGGAATGGTATGAACCCTTTTATCCAACTAGTTATGGGTGAAATAGTATCATTGCTGTTCTTCGACAAGGATAGCTTTAGCATTAGATAACCCAGAAAGAAACCAAACCATAGTGAACTTGGGAGTAATATCAGCAAAAAGGTATCTCCACTCAGAACTCCAAAGTGGGAGCCTTACCAGTGGGTGCAATGTATACATGAATATAGATGGACTTTCTATATTAATATAGTCTTGTGAATCCACTGTGCATAGAGGAACTTTCTGCTAAGCACAGTTGGCCATTTGGTCATTTCTCAACAGACTCTCTACATTCAAATCCTATTTATTACATTATTATAGATTTTCACCAGATATTGCATAATGCATATCACCTATTATCACCCTTACCTATTATCATTTCCTTTTTTTTTTATCTTGTATCTGATATCTTTTACACATCGTTCTTTTACTTCATTATTTATCTATTCTCTATAGATGACTGGGCCATTAACAAAATAAAAAATAAAAAACTTTCCCTGACAAAATAACCCTCTCTCTCTATAATCTTATTGTTGTTACCACCACCAATCACATTTGAGAGTTTATGAAGTTTCATCATATAATCTCAAACACTTTTTCTCCTTACAAAATAGGAAAAGGTATGCTTGGTATTATTTAGGCTAAAAGTTTTTATTTCTATATTTTCTGTATTCAATCCATATAAAACAATGGTTTAACAAAGCACAGCTTTATAAACAACATTCCTTTCAGCTTTAGATGTTTCTCTAATCTTTCTTCTTTGAAGAACTTTGATTTCATTGCTGTCTCCGCATCTATTAACAGCAACATAAAGCTACCAAATGCATTTTAGCTATTACATTATTACAGATTTGTATCATATATTGCGTAATACATGTTACTTATCATAACCCTTACATATTATCATTTACTTTTTACCTGGTATCTTTTACCTTTAATCTGCTATCCGGTCCCTTTTACCTGGTATCTTTTACCTTTTACACATTTTACACTTTACCATTTCCCCTTTTACTTTTTTATCTATCCATTCACTGCAGATGACGGGGCCTTTAAGAGAAAAATGTTAGAAAATTCTTCCCCCCCCATTTTATATATAAAATACACAAAAAATTTCAATTTATCTTCATATCATTGATACTGTAATTTTAAATTTACAAAGTATTCTATTACATTACTGTTTGTGTTCTGGTTAGGGAACACTAGTAGTAATAAGACAAACCACGATATGTGAAGAAAATAGTTATATTTACAGGAAAGAGTATCTACAAGAGAGAGACTGTTAGTAATAAGAACATAGGATTAGTGATAGAATAAGGATATACTTCAACAATAGGAACGGCTCTTCTGGTCTCACTCGTAGGCTTATTCTCTGACTGATCTCCACTACTGCCATATATGGCAGATGGAACAGCTCATTATGCTGAAAAGGTAGGTGATACCCAACAATTACAGTGTATAGTTTTACTTTTTCATGAGTAATAGGTATGGGTAACCAGTGTTAAGAGTTCAGGTTTTGGTAAAGCTTGAGGTATTTATGATTTTTTTCCTTCATATTTCTGTGGTGTTCTTCACCCTCTAATCTTGGTAAATGTGGAAAAATGATTGTAATTAATTATTTTATTCTATAATAAAGTATTTTCAAATCTAATCACAGAATATTGAAGATAAATATTTGAAAGTGTATATCATGTTAACAAGTGCAAGTTTCTCTTTTCCTTTTATATCTACGGTTTATTGTACTTTTCATTAAATTCATTTGGGTCTTTCATCCAAATTGAGTCTACAGGTGATAGGTGGAACAAAGATGATTGTGGCTGTTACATAGGATTCTTTGATCTTTTCTTAGAGGTCTATCAGCAATGTAATACGGTGCTGTTTGACTTGAAAGAAAACCTCTGGGATGATCACTAATATATATTTCGCATCTATATTTCCCACCTGACTTCATATTCATGTATGCACCCACATTCACATTATGTTCAAGCATGGACAAACATATTGTTCACACAGACATATACATATACTGACACAATCTCTTTCACACACACACACACACACACACACACACTTTCCACACTCACATACAAATACATACACAAATCTCAATCAGAACTGTACACTCACAAACACACAGTCTCTTTGATAAGCACTCTTTTACACATACCCACACACACTTTCTCTCCCCCCCCCCATACACATAGACATTCACACAAGTTTCATTCAGAACTGTACATGCACAGACACAAACTTTTACATGCTCCCACTCCACACACAAATTTCACATGTACACACTCTTTCATACACACACACACACATCTTATTCAAATACGTACACACCCACTCATTCTTGTATACACTCATATACAGTGACCCAATGGATTATATCTTTCAGGTGTTTTTTATTTTTATTTTTAGCAAATTAGTATTAACCAATGATGTACAATGATTAAAAGTCTTTATCTTAGAAATTTTAGACAATCACCAAGCTGCCACCTTACCTGTAGCTAGTATCGGTCTTTATCATTTGTACAAATAGTAAAGACTAATTGATCTGTTTTGTATAAAACATTTTTCTTGGAATATATCAAATTTATATGAGTAATACCATGGTAATTACAATAAAGATATTTTCAGGAAAATTTCCATCAAAATAGATCTATTGATCACCAAACTAAGACAGCAAGATAAATATGCCAGACAAACTATACCAACTTTGGTAGACTTGTATTTTTTTTAGATGAAACTCATTTCTATGCCACTTACTAGATGACAAGTTATATTTATAGAATTTGTTATATGCTTATTTGCTAATAATAATTATTACTAACAGCTCAGTCAGCTGGGACTGTAGAATACACCAATTTCATCTCTGCAGAAAGTTAGAATCCTCCAATGAGTGTCCTAGATATGACACTAAACAATCTAATGGTGAAGCACCAGTAATTTTGGAGCATTGAGAAATGCAAACTACCCCTTCATTGCTATCATTCCCAAGTCCAATCTCATCTGAAATGGTAGTAACTAATAGGGTCCTACCTCTGGGTCAAAAAGAACTGTTTGACATTTAACTGTGTGCAAACAATTTATGCTAACTTGAATTGTTTGAAATAGAACTCTTTGATCATTTAATTGTGTATAAACAAATGACTGATGTTTAATTGAATTGTTAGTGATACATAGCAATACTTGGAATTATTTAACTTTCTTGACTTATGCTAAAGGGAATTGTTAGAAATAGAACTGATCATTTAACTGTTTATATCTACAAAATGTGTTTACAAATCATATATTTAATACATATGTAAAAACAGGATTTGTCTTTAAATAACCAACTATGGTTGATTAAACCAAACCAAACCAAACCAAACAATCAGTCATGTGATATACACATCACAAAGTAATAGATATCAAAATATTACGAAACTTTTGGCTTACCCTTGTACCATTTGAGGCACCCAAAATTTACTTTGATCTACTTAACCTGGCACATATGTCTCATATTACTTTAGGTTTCTGCTATTCCTAAGTGGTTACCGATCTAAGTAAGGAACATGCTTAAAGATGTCATTTACTGAACTTCCTTTTTGCACAATACTTGTTATAAATAAACATGTAATTCCTGAAGCTGTCCTATTCAAATAATTCAGAAATTATCGATTGTCTAAACAAATTTCTTCTTGAATGCTTTCAGGCATTTTGTTCTCTTTTTTTTTTTTTTTTTTTTTTTTTTTTTTTTTTTTTTCATGTGATAATTTATAAAATACAAATATTTTTTAAAAAAAAAAAAAAAAAAAGAAAGATATTCTGTTGAAAAATTCTTAAGACACAAGTGAATTCCCTCCCCCCTTCCCCAGTGTGGGCTCAAAAATATTCTCCGCACCTACCCAAGAAATTGTAAGCTAGAATAGCTTGATTAGCATTAGAAGTTTTCCTCCCCCATGTTATATTTTTAAATGATTATTATGACCATATGTATCTGAGTGAATATAAGTTTCCTTCAACCATCTTTACCTCTTTTTATAGGAACCAAAACAAAGTTGTTGCTTGTGTATTGTGCTCAAAATAGGACTCTACACCCCTCCTGTCAGTGAGGCTTGGAATACACTGACTATATCCCCTGCAAAGGAGTAAGACCCTAAAAAATGAGGTGTCCTGGGTATGACACTAAACTGAATCTGGTGTTAAGGCTCCAGTTTTAAGATCTGATTAGTGCCATTACTCTCAGAGTCACTCTAACCCAGAATGGATCAAATAGATCTGTTTAAAAATTATTTGTATCGATCATAGTTACTTTGAAGCTATAATTGTTTACTTAGGATTATTAGTTACTTGAAATCATATAACTGTTTGCAAACAAAAGACAATTATTAATTAGAAATAATTACTTGAAACCATATAATCATTATTAGATAGGAATACTTGAAACCAACTGTGTGCAAATTATTTATATTTCATGTCAGTGCTTAATATCATATTACTTTGTGCAAAAAAAAGAAAACTCTTAACAATTAACTACACAAAAAAATAAATATAAATGTATAATGAATGCAATTCACTAACCTTTAGGCATAACATAACCTTAGATATGTTGACATGCTGTTAAAATCAATTGTTATCTTATATCTCCATCTTACACACATTAAAAACTTAAGATTGGTTCATTTTGTGTCAAATAGAATATTTACTCACCTATATTGTTAAAATTTAGATTAATATTACACTTTCAAGTATAGAATATAATAAAAATAAAATATTTGTTCTAAATATTTATTAATTTGAAGTTTTCAAGAGTATCTGATATCTCCAAACAGACACAAAACCATCTTCCATAGACCATGCTTGGTGTAAGCAAATAACTGTCCCTTTAAATACAAGTAATTACCCTAATCTTTAATAGAAATGGTTCTATGTTCTTTATCATCAATTATATATTACAACTAATAATATAAAAAGTACTATTTATGAATAATAATCTTAATCTTAAATAAGTCACTGTGTCCTTTATTTCTAATAATGACCCTTTGACAATCCATATTTATGGTAAGTAAGAATTACTAGTTATTAAATGTTGTTGTTGTTGTTTGTTATGCCGACTTGGCCATCATATTTTACAGTTTTCTCCCATCAATCTTAAAGAAAAAGAATATTTGCACAGAACATGTTCACTATTAATACAATATCTACGTGTAGATCAAATTCTGTTTTGTAATTCATCTGATAGTTCCCAAAAATGTCGCTGCCTTCTCATCATCATTTCGGAAATCATCCAATTTAATCTTAAAATTTGTTACACTGTTGCTGTTTTTGCTCTGATAAGGCAATTTGTTCCAAAAATATATTACTCTATCAGAAAAAAAAATCAAATTGGTTAGTAGACTTAGTTTTTGAAATCTATCTTAACAGCAAATTTCCAGTTCAAGGAGAAATATTGAAAAAAATGTCTATCATAATTAGAAATTCCATTAATTATTTTGAAAGTTTCAATTTAGATCACCTTACATTCTTCTTTCTAGTGAAGAAATTAATCTTAATTCCGCTAATCTCTTCCTGTGGCTGTAATCTTTTACTCTCTTTTTTATTTTTGTTACTCTTTATATGTCCTCCAATCTCAATATTACGCTCCAATTTTCCTATGTTATATATTGATTGAGGTTAAATGATATTTTAGAGTATAACCAGCTCATTGGCCTAGTGAGTAGAGTGTTCGCCAATGGTCCAGGAGATCTGGGTTCAATCTCAGGTTGCGTCAAACGAAAGACTTTAAAAATGGTACTTGATATCTCCTGGTTTAACACTCAGCAATATAAGGTACGTATCACGGGTAAAGTGAAGAAATCCAGGGAAAGGAGTAGCGCCCTTTCCTACACCTCGGTGTAGTAGCTATTGAAAAGGGAGCCTTCTGGTTGCTCTCAATTACAGTCACCAACTTTACTTATATGTTTATTGTTTATCATTCTATTTATTGTGTATTTATGTGTCTATAAATACATTTACATATATAATTATTTATTAGGCACAGCTTAGTCTTGACACTATATCACAAGTATTGGATGCAAGGTATGCATATAGTTCGCTATTCATTAGGATAAGTGTCAAAATATGATATGCAAACATGTTTTATTGGCTCATATGAAACAGACATTTTATGAGTGGTTTAAACAAATAACTCTGATCTGTCTTAGCTGTGTCAGTTCTACTGTATAGTTGCACCACCTGGATTCTAATGAAATGCTGGGAGAAAAAGCTAGATTGCATCTCTGCAGAGGGATAAGATCCACCCCCCTCCATGAATGTTCTGATATGACATTAAACAATTTGATGACAAGGCTCCAGTTCTGGAGGTCTGAGGAATGAGGAGTACCCTTTCATTACCAGTACTCCCAGGTCCACTCTGACCCAGAGTGGTAGCACCTGATCGGGTCCTATTTATGAGTTAAAGAGAACTTTTTGGTCATTTAACTGTGTGTAAACAAGTAATTGATGTTTAATTAAATTGTTAATGATACATAGCAATACTTTGAACCATTTAACTGTGTGCAAATGAATAGACTAATTAGTGTCAAATAGCAATAATTGTAACCACTTTACTGTGTGCAGGCAAATGATTAATATTGAATAGAATTATGTGTATAAGATAGAAATAATTGAAATCATTTAACTATAAATTCTAATTCATTTAAAAATGAAATTACTGGCAAAGTAATCTCTGACATATTATGAATATCTATTTCAATGTGTGCAAACAAATGACTGATGTTAAATTGTCACTTTATATAGTAATACTTGAAACCATTTAACTGTGTGCAAATGAAATGAACTCTAGCTCATTTAAACATGTTATCAACAAAATGTGTTTACAAATCATATATTTAATATATGTCTATAAACACAATTTAGCATTAAATAACCTACCATGGTCTATATGCCATAAAACCAAACCAAAACAAACTAAGTTTAGCTTAGTTATGACACAAAGCCAGTTTAGTGTTATCCCAAGGATACTTGGTGAGTGTTTAGCAATGATCTGGGAGACTGGGGTTCAATCCCAGCTCAGGTCATACCAAAGACTTTAAAAACGGTAATTGATACCTCTTTGCTTAACACTCAGCATTATAAGGTATGTATCAAAGGTAAAGTGGAGCAATCCTGGGAAAGGAGTAGCACCCTCCCCTACACCTCAGTGTTGTAGCTATTGAAAAGGTACCCTTCTGGTCGCCAACTTTACTTTAGTGTTATACCAAGGATCCTTTTTCTCTTTAATGGCAATGACTAACAAAAGTAACAATCCTTTTTATAATTTTCATTTTTTTTCTTTTTTTAAAATCTAAATTGTTATTTACAATTCTCTTATTCGTATTTATAGTGACAGACATAATGCCCAAATCATTTGTACGAGATGGATTTAACATCACAAAGACCAGATGACTCAGTCCGTAAGAGTAGCTGAATATTTACCAGCACCCCCCCCAAGTAAAGGAGACATGAGTTTAAGCCTCCTCAGGGGCTTTTCCTTCATTTCTGATCTATACTATTAACCCACTCACTCAGATTTGAGAGATTTTTTTGGTTTCTTTGCTTAATGGTAAATCAAACTTCATAGATTATTCAATGCCAAAGCCTTCTTTTTAGAACAGTCGGTATACTATTTAACTTATACCTAGGGGAGATAAGCGAGTTTATACCTCTCCCAAGAGGACATAATAGCATTCAATACCAAAGCCTTTTTTTTAGAACAGTCAGTATACTATTTAACTTATACCTAGGGGAGATAAGCGAGTTTATACCTCTCCCAAGAGGACATAATAGCATTCAATACCAAAGCCTTCTTTTTAGAACAGTCAGTATACTATTTAACTTATACCTAGGGGAGATAAGCGAGTTTATACCTCTCCCAAGTGGACATAATAGCATTCTATGATATCGCAGTCCAAAATGTAAGCGACTACACCACAGAGTCTCTCTCCACTTGAGATTTTTATCAAAATTATTATATTTATATTTTAGTTTCTGCTCATAAATTTTCCTATGAATAATGAATATTTTTACTGATTTTATTTTGGAAGGCTCCTGTTTATCATTTTTCATCAATTTACAATTCCTTATTCATCATGTGAGAAGGATTTAGAATATGCTAACTATATTCCCTGCAGAGGGATAGGACTCTCACAAAAAGTTGTGTACTGACACTAAACTGCAACGGTCCTACAGCCTGTCTGAAGTTATTATGTTAATCAAATAAAACTTTATGACTCAAAAAGTTCCTAACCAATATTTATCAAATTTAAATTCATTCATTTCCACCCTTAGTAAAATGTTAAAATAATTTTTCTGTTTTTAATGGTTAGTTCTTGAGATATTTGGAATTTATGAAAATAGACTGTCCAAAGTTAGTATGACGATTAAACTAATATTAGCTGAAGACTTCAAAGTAAAGGAAAAGGCTTTAAGAATTTGCTTCCTTGAGATGAACATAAACGATTTTTAACCAGCACTCAGATCTTTGAAAAGACTGGAATTGAAGGAGTCAAGAAAGGAAAAAATGTGTAGAATACTTTGTGAACTGGGATCTGTAAATAAAAATACCCTAGTCAACTTCCTCTCTTAGAAGTAAATATTTTAAAGTGTCAACCTTGGGGCAAGAAATACATGAAAATTGATTTTGAAAGTAATTTTCACAGATGAATCTTGAGTGATATTTGATGGATCTGATAGGTAGGTCAAAAGATAGATTTCATCCAATTCAGACATGCCTGTGGCTAAAAGAAGACAAGGAGGGAGTATTGTGATGACCTAACCATTATTGAACCATTCTAAGTTGATGAAGGAGTTAAACTGAACTATTGCGATTTTTATCAACAAGACATTTTTTGCATGGTACAAGTCCCAATCTCACAGATTCAAAGTGTAGTTTGTGTTTATGCACAACAATGTTCCTTCTCATGTATCTTAGCTTATCTATGAATTCTTTGGGCATAAAAGATTCACTAAAGAGAAGATAGTGGAATGGCCATCATCAAGTTCTGATCTTGAATCTGGTCAAAAATCTATGGTCAATTGTGAAGATGAACTTAATTAAAAGGTGGCAAACTATATAACCATAAGGTAGACCTATGAGAAGTACCTAAAACTAACATATTGAAAAATGAACCTGCTGAAGTAAAAAAAAAAATAATAATAATGATAATTAATGAAATCAATAGATAATAGATTACTGGCTGTTATTGAAAAGAAGGGTCGATATGTAAAGGATTCAAACACTTATCGTATGTATTCATTATAAGTTTTTGGGGTTTTTTTTAGGTGTTGATCAATTTTTGATAATTTTATTACTTTTTTTATTGAAGTAAAATGTGATTATTTGGTTTTGCCCAATAACTTCAAATGGTGTTTTTTTTAAATACTTGAAATAACTTCATTAAAACTTATTAATATTACCTTAAATTTGAACTCAGGCTTTGTTTTGACATGTAAAGTAATTGTTTAAAATTTGACAATTTTTTTCTCCTACCAAATTTGAATCATTGAAGTTTCTATGATTTGCTTAATAACTTCAAACAGGGTATAGTTCAGGAGCTCTGGGAAGTGTGGAGTACCTCTTCATTGCTTTGGTGGATATGGAGTACCCCTTCACTGCTTTGGGGGATGTGGAGTACCCTTTCATTGCCATTACTCTTAAGGTTACTCTGATTCAGAATAGTAGTACATATTAGGGTCCTATCTATGAGTCAAATAGATTTGTTAAAAATTATTCATATTCAATATGACTGTGTCAAAAAAAAAATAACACTCTTAAACAACTACAGAAAAATGTAAATATTAATGTACAATGAATGTGATTTCCTAACCTCCACACATAAAATGACCCTTGATGGGTTGACATGGCATTAAAAAAACAAAACACTACATAAAATGTAAATATAAATGTACAATGAATGTGATTCCCTCACCTCTAGACATAAAGTAATGTCAAAGAGGTTGACATGCTTTTAAAATCAATTATTTTATCAATATACGATGAATGCAATTCATTTATCTCTTGGCATAAGATAACCCTTGACTAGTTGAAATGCTGTTAAAATCATAAATGATTATCTTTCTTAAATTAGCAAGATTAAATTTTCTCATACCACAAATCTCAGTTATCTATATTCTTGGTAAATTCATCATAGGTTTTAATGTCTCATATCAGATTATTTGCTCTTATAATATAGGATTTTCCTAACCCTAAACATTTTGCTCTTTTTATTAAATTCTTAAAAGCAATGATTAAATTCTGAATTTAGCCACAAATTATTTACCTGTAATAAATTTACCAGACACGAATTATATATTTACTTCTGACTCCCCACTTTTTTTTTCTTTTTTTTTTTTTGCCTTCAAGGAATGTTTGAAACTGTGCCAGAAAAAAATATATATCTTTATTTATCTTTTGATTTATGGAAGCATTCTTGTCTGCTTGGCTTAACAAGTTAACTTAGTACAGAATTTTCTGTATTTTACTTTCTTTTTTTCTATATTTTTTTTAAATAAAAAATAAAAATAAAGAACTATATAAGTAGAATAAATTCTTTAACATCAATGCAATTGTCGGTTGTAGCCTTTAAAATATATTTGCCCAACCTCTACATATCCTGCTGTTATGCACACCTTGCTTCTCCAAACAAAATCACCAAGGAATTGTACATCATCTTTTTTATCTTTTGCATGGCATAATTTTCTTCCTTCCTTTTTCCCTTTTAGTATCCGCTGATAAATTTTAGAAAAAATGCTCCTTATCTGGAAGTCTCATTATAACTGAAGATTCTCCCAAAGCAGTTTCTCTTGTCAATCATGTTTTGTTTTTGTTTTTTTTCAATGGGCGGGGGGGGGGTAAGTGTGGGTAGGGTGGCAATTTAAAAATATGTTTTAGTACTTTTCTATTTCCAGATGTGGGTTCAGTTTATTTCTTTTCTTTGATAACGTATGAGACTGAAAATATTCTTTGCAAGAAGGTCATTGCCCTGTGAAAAATTTCAAAGAGAATAATTTCCTCCAGCAAATGTTGGATTCAAATTAAGATTTCACATGGACTATCTATCAATCAATATTGTTACCATTACTTACCTACCTACCTTCACTTTTAGGATTCACTGTATGTATTTACCACCCCCTGCTCTATTGGCTATTGAACCTCTGCAGAGGAATAAGACCCCAGCAATGAGTGTCCTGATATGACACTAAACTGTATCTGATGGTGACATTCCGATTCTGGAGCTTTAAAGAATTATTCCCAGGTCCACTCTGACCCAGAGTAGTATTACCTGTTAGGGTTCCATTTATGCACCAAATAGAAATATTTAACCATTTTCTATACTTGAAACCATTTAACTGTGTGCTAACAAATGACTGATATTAAATTGAAGTATTAGTTTTTGATAGCAATACTTGAAACCATTCAACAGCATGCAAACAAAGGATTAATATTATTAACTGTGCACAAAAAATGATTGATATTAAATTAGATAGAAATACTTTATAAACAGAATTACTAATGTTAAGTAAGAATACTTGAAACCATGTAACTGTGTGCAAATAAATGATCTCTGACACATTTAAAAATAAAGTTACATTTAAATTGTTCACTTACAAATCATATATATGTATAAACAGAATTTTTGTCTGTGTTTGTGGTGTAATAGATATCATCATAGGAAATGGACTTGGCAACATGAGTTCAAATCCTAGAAAAGACTGTTTGCATTTCACATAGTGTTAATACCCAGCTATAGGTAAATAGTAGGGCAGAATGAGCTCTTTAATTTTGGAATGGCAACTGGTCTAAAAGGAAATCTCTGAAATGAAACTTGTTAAACGCCACTTAAAAACTGACCTTGTGTCACATCCTGCTCATGCGGGCGGTGGGGGGATCAGTAAATATATAAGTATATTAATAGGATATGGCATTAAACTACCATCAACAGTTGATATGCCATTAAACCAAAAAACTTAATTTAACCTTATTCAACCTTTCCACCATGGGCAGGATGTGACACAAGGTTAATTTGAATTCTGGTCATCAATTCCCTTTCTCTTGCCCAGTCAGCTGGGGCTGTAGAATACACCGACTGCATCCCTGCTGAGGGTAAAGACCCCCCTCCCCCAATGAGTGTACTGGATATGACACTAAACAATCTGATGGTGAGGCTCCAGCAATGCTGGAGCTTTGGGGAGTGCGGAGTACTCCTTCATTACCATCACTCTCATGTTCACTCTGGCTTGGAGTGGCAGCATCTGATAGTGTCCTAATATAGGTCGAATAGAACTAAACTGTATTTATGCTAAACTGAATATTTGAAATAGAACTGTTTTTGACTTTGAAACTGCGTACTTATGCTAAACAGAACTGTTTGAAATAGAGCTAAATTGTGTACTGATGCTAAACTGAATTGTTTGAAATGGAACTGTTTTGGCATTTAACTGTTTGTAAGCAAAAATTATACTGAATTGTTTGAAATTCAATTCAGCATTAAATTACCTGAAAAGGGTTGACACACCATAAAACAAAACAACCTACCAATTCCATTTCTCCCAATGATAAACATCATCCTAAACTTTTACCATCAAGGTTTGGTGTATGTATTTTCTTAACCCTCCACCATGGTGACACAAAGTCAACTTCTAAACTGGGTAAAACTGGTTGGAATTCAAAGTTTTCCTTCTCCCAAACTGGTTGCCTAAGCCAGTCTCCCCTACTTATAGATTAGAAGTGGAAGAGAAATAAGTTCATGCCTTTCCCAAGATCATTACCCTAAAGTGAAATGCAAATAACCTAATCCAAGATTTGAACTCTGACTGCCAATTCCATTTCCTAAGATGATAATTGTTCCTCACAACTTTCAACCCTCTCCCGCATATGTCATCGTAAAAAGCATGAATTAAGTGCAACGTATGCACCTCCATACTTTTGCACAAACACTTTCACCCTCAATATGTCATTCTAAGGAGTATGAAAGGGATAGACTGAATTAAGTGAAACATGCACCTCCATAGTTATGCATAAATACTTTTACTAAATGGATCATCAAGTGAACTTGATTTTAGATATTCTTAGCACACCAGCTTGCCCCAAGATCAATTTATTTCAACACTTATAGACAATTACTCCTTACTACAGTCTCTCAGTTTTACTGAAATACTTTAACAAAACACCATTTATGCTTTGAAAGCCAGTTGCTCTAACTTTGAATTCAAAACAGCTGCCGATATATCATGGATCAAAATGTCAGGGTAAGGTCCATTAATCCCCATGTCTTAAAGATCTTTGGAATGTCTAAGTTTGTAGTGTATTAAGAAAAGGCATATGGGATGGTTGTGCTGATATATATATATTTTTATTTAAGTTAAGATAACATAGACATAGTCACCAGTGCTTTCTGGCTGTCAGTTTCTCACCTCTGCTTTCATCTGATGAATGCATCGGTGAGAAACTGACAGTTAGTAAGCACCATTGACTTTGTGCTTTTGCTATCCTAACTTAGATATATTTGTTCCATCAGTGGTATTAAGAATTCTTTATCTATAAATATTATTGTGATATATATTCACCTCAGGGAGAAAAAGAGAAAAAGGAAAAAAACAACCCTGAAAATATATGTGTATACATGGATACAAACAGTCTCTATCTCTCTCTCTCTCTCACACACACACAGAGTATAATCTTGTAAACATATGCAGGAAAAAAACATCTGCAGAGGCCAAAGGCTTTCAAAGACAATTAACTCTAACAGGAGGTGCCCATGGTGTAGTGGTTATCATCGTAGGAAATGGACACGGCGACACGAGTTCAAATCCTGGACGAGATTGATAGCATTTCACATAGCACTAATACTCTTGGGAAAGGTATGAATTGAATTATTCTCCCTCCAGCTATGGGTGAATAGTAGGACAGATTAGGTTCTTCAGCCTTGGTGAGGCAACTAGTTTGGGAGAAGGAAAACTCTGAATTCAAACCTGTTAAACTCTGCTTAAAAATTGACCTTGTGTCATACCCTGCTCGAGTGGAGGGGTTGGTAAATATGATTAACTCTAACAGGATATTTACAGATACAAATGCTGGAATTAAAAAGAATCACAACTGCCACCTTAAAAGCCAAAAAGACTGCCCTAACCATTATTAGCCTTTTGAAGAGTACTATAAAGCAGAGTCATTAAAATTAAATCTAAAATACCAAATCTACTTGCTGACCTATTCATCCTAAAATATTTACTTTTCTCTCTTTGGACCAACAAAAAGAAAAAATTATGATATAATGTATATAATATATATATATATATATATATATATATATATATATATAATATATTATATATAATAGAAATATGTGGAAAGTTGGATAAATCAAACACTTAACTCAGATTTAGATGTGTGATATTTTGTTCGGACTTTATTTCATCTTCAGGAACTTCTTCGAGACTGAGACTGTTTTCTGAGTTTTTCTATTTAAAAACATGTGAGGGGAGTAGAAAGGTTATATATGATTTCTCTAACTTTCCACATATTTCTATCATACTGTCAGATTCACTACAAATCTATCTTTTCAACACACATACACACACTTATATATATATATATATATAAACTAACATATGCTTTTATGTTTTTGATATTATAAAATTCAACTCTACTTCAAAAACAAACATGTATTTATTAAATTTCCACTAGATATCATATTAATGTAATTAAAATCTATAAATATCAACACTTCTCAAGATTTTCTCTTGTTTAAATTCTAAAAATTATTTTCATACACATTTGATAAACAGGGATTAAAAAAAAAATGTAAACACTCTTATGGAATTATCTTTATGATTTCTGTCTCCAAATGTTCATAACCCCTGTCAACATAATCTTAGAATCTTCCATAGGTTTATTCTAAAAAATGTTGATGTTTCTGAGAGTATCTTTATTAGAAAAGCAGAACTGATATGATGGAGACTACCACCTCGAGAAGATTCCTATAATCTATTGACAAGGATATTGAACATGGGGGAAACTTTAAAATCATAATCTGAAGGAAGTCCCATAGAAATATGGAGAGTTTACCTTACTTTATAAACACAATTTGAAAACCTGATTTTTAGTTGAGCTCAGGCTCTTTTTTTTTTTTTTTTTTTTTTTTTTTTTTTTTTTTTTTTTTAACTTTTTTTAATATCATTTGATAGAATATTTTTGATTGGATTTGGTTTAATGACGTATCAACCTTTGTGTGTTATTTAATGTCAAAACCATTCTTATAGGAGAACATTAGTGGTACTATTTAACTTATAGCTAGGAGATAATCCCTTTGCTAAGGATATTAGTCCGATGTTAACATAATAGCATGACTGGGGCTTAAATTCACTCACTCACTAAGATGTCACACTCCAGCATATTAGCCACTATACCATGAGTTCCTCCCACCTCTCAGAATAATTTTGATGCTGCAAAATAATGTTTTAATTTTCATAACCAACAAACCTTGTATTTCAGGTAATATCTCAGTTTATATGTAAAATTTCCTGGTCTAAAAATGGTGATTTTTACTTAAAATTGACATAGATGAACTGGGAATTTTTTTTAATATTAGATTACAATATAATATATATCACAATATAATTTTAATATTAGACTATGATTGTTTTCATTAAGTTAGAAGTTGATGACTTTTAATACACAATTGTTAGAGGTTTTTGGGGTTTTTTTGTTGTTTGTTGTTATTGTTTTTTAACTAACATTATCAGTTCTTTGATGATATAATGGACACTGAAGAAATACATAATTATAAAAATTCTTGTTCTACCACCCCATAACACATTCACCAGCTTTCCACCTTGAATTCTTGACCTTATCACAATCATCTTCAGATTCTGCAGAAAGTATTTCTTTGATTGTCCCCCCTTCAAAAAAAATATTGTTTATTTGAGTTCATAATGTCAACAAGAATTCTAAATACAACAGCTGAGTGTGAAAACAATATTAAATTTTAAATAATAATTTAAAATATTTTCTAAATTAATAGCTTTTGCTCATTAGTTAAATCATGATAGAATCAAGATGGTGCCATCTCTTCATTAAATAGTAACCCTTTGAAATTAGTAGTTAAATTTGGCAGTTTTATATATATATATATGTATATATATATATATACACACACACACACACACACATTCATACATTTTATTTACGTATAAATATATATATATATATACACACACATTCATACATTTTTTGTATATATATATATATATATATATATACACACACATTCATACATTTTATATATATATATATATATATATAGTGCGGAGAAGCAAGGACAAACTCATAAGTAGCATTCTTCTGTGGACCCCTACACATGGACATGCCACTGTTGGTCGACTATCAAGAACTTATTTAAATTAATTTTGTGCAGACACAGGATGTAATTTTGAAGATCCACTGGGAGCAATGGATGATAGGGATGGATGGAGAGAGAGAGTCAGAGAAATCCATACTATCAGTGCAACTTAATGATGATATCTTTGAATAGAGTTTGTTGAAATCTTTTGTATATAAAATAAAATTATAGTTTATTCTACTTGTCAAAGCTATATTTATCTCTCAATAACACCAAAGAATTGTGTTTAAAAAAAGACAGCTTTAATGGTGTTGTGGACTGTAAGTTAGGATAGCATAAACACTGAGTCAACAGTACATGGTGACTGTCAGTTTCTCATCCATGTGAGCATTATTAGGCAAGAAACTGATAGTCATTAAGTGCTGTTGACTCTGTGTCTACGCTAATCTAACTTAGATATGAGGGTATTAGCAAAACTGTATTATATTCA
Source organism: Sepioteuthis lessoniana (assembly GCA_963585895.1). NCBI lineage: Eukaryota > Metazoa > Mollusca > Cephalopoda > Myopsida > Loliginidae > Sepioteuthis > Sepioteuthis lessoniana. The sequence goes on from CAUZXS010003541.1 coordinate 89,782, forward strand.
GTTCTTGTGATGCTCACTAGCTTAAACATGTCTAATACCTTATGTGTGAATATACATCGACACATGTAGAGAAAGAGTTTATTTGTATACACTGTGTGTATCTATCTATTTTAGTGTGTTCAGATCAATCCATCTCTCACAGTCTGTTCATATCTACCTTTCTATCTCAGTCTGATAATATGTATATATATATATATACTGAAGCCATTTACTAATTTTTTGCTTAGTTTGGCACTAGGCCATAAGTATGGAACACAAAATTAGAATAAAATTCACTATTAATAATCTGCTTGCTTTGCTTACTAAACATGCCATTCAACATGTTTATATATATATATATATATATATATATATATATATATATATATATAGTCTAATATTGGGCAATGATTATTAAAAACTAAAAATCAAGTACCTGCTGATCAACTTGGTCATGAAACTTAGTATTGTCTGAGATCCTTGTGACAGCTATGATTTTAACTGTTTTTAGCTTTTAATAATCTGTTTTAATCATTGCTTAATATTTGACTATTAAGTGGCTCTCTCTTGGATATCTAGCACTATCACTAAATGTGTCACTCCATGACAAAAACGCATCTTGTCTGGTCAATGGCTTTGATGAAAGTGTATTATCTGTTTTCTTTCTGAAAGTGTCACAAACAAATAAATAAAGTTATACTCTTCCTAATATAGATAGATGTCAAGTACGCTGAAAAAAAATTTTTAATCCTTAAATTGAAATTTACCAATAACTGAGGGGAGAAGTGGATTCATGCCTTTCCCAAGAGCATTAGTATGAAATAAATGCAAACTACTCATACCAGAACTTGAACTCAGATTGCCAATTTTATTCTGTTTGGGTCTCTGCACATATGTATTTCAATTGAAGATATTCTTGATATTTGGGAACCTCTTCATGATATAATGCTTAACAAGCTCGACTTATAAGTCAGTGACTACAAAGTAATGAGTTCAGTCCTAACTGGGTGCCTAAAACTTTCAGCCTGTTGACAAATCTAACCTGTACTTAATATTCTTAGGGTATCTATTGTGGTGTAATGGTTAATGAGTTTGGTTAGTTGATTTTTGTTCACAAATTTGATTCTCACTGTGTGTACCATACATCTGTCCTTGTGCCAAACTAAGTTTAGAAAATATTTTCTTGTCTTAATAGTTGAATATATTGACTACTTTTATTATATTCACTGAGCCACAGAATAATGCTAAATGGGTGTAAGAAAATTGTGTTGCACCAGTTCTCCTAATAAAACAGGCTTTCGGCCATTTTATTATTTTTCTTTAAATTTCATTTTCTACTTAAAAATTTTTTTTCTTTAAATTTCATTCTGTAAATATTTAAAAAAATATTTGTATATGATACACTTAGAGTGAGAGGCTTCATGGCGTAGTGGCTCACATACTCAACTGCAACATTGCAGGAAGCAACATCGAACTCTAGTTACACTATTACATTATCTTTCAGATTAGTATCCTTGGGAATGATATGAACCCTTTTACCCTTTTAGCTATGAGTTAAATAGCACCACTATTGTTCTTCTACCAGAGTGGCTTTTGCATTAAATAACCCATAAAGGTTGATATGCCATACAAAAAAAGAACAAAGGAAGAATCATACTCCCTTTTAAAACTGTCTTGACCCTGAGCATTTATATCAATGCTGTGTCAGCCTCTTCTTTGTCTAAGTCTTACACAAGGCCACAAGTTACTTTTAGTACTTGATGTTTCTTAACAGTCACTCATCTAAATGCTGATCTGGTTCCATGATGCTTAATTTGAGTGATTATTCAACAACCAAGTGGATATAGTTAGATACTGACAAGAAATTATGTTCGTTACTAAGCTTTCTTAATGTTAATGATCTGCCTACCGTACTTAGTGTTCCTTCGAGTTCGCCCACATAATTACTGACCAGGTACAACGCTGTTTAACCTGGATGATGAGATCAAAACTATTGCTGCTTTCTTTAATTTACCAACATTTCTTAATCTGACACAAGGCTGTGAGCAGGTTATAATATTTGGTATTCCGAAATGGTTACCCATCCAAATACAGAGCCTGTTCAACATTACTTCATTTCTATGCTGCATTAGTTTTTCTATATTTACTAAGCCTTGCTTACTCTGGTACAATTTCCAATCCAGTTTGGAGCTCAGTGTGGAATCCATGTTCACACTCAACCTCATCATTAACTGAGATAACTCTAAAATAGTTATTATTGAGTACTTTCCCTTATTCATTTATTTCCAATCATAATAAAATTTTTAAAATGTGAAATGATATTGAGCTTCTTCATCGTCAAGGTATGCTGACTGCACATACTTTCTTGACTCTTTCTCACTATCCATCCCTATCAGCCATTGCTCTTGGTAAGATATCTGCAGGGTATCAGCTGTTTCTTGTCTTTTTTGTGTGTGTGTGTGAAACCATTTTCTTTCATTAGATCTGTTGATGTTCAGAGTATGTAATATAGGCAGATCATGAATAGAAATGACTCCAATGTATCTTTTTGCACAATTCCAGTAACAATGTCAAAGAAACTAGTGTCACCATCAGGTGAACAAAGCATTGCCTTTGTGTGTTTGTAGAGTATCATTATTGCAGGAAAAGTTTCTTTGGGAAATATAATGTTTTTGAGTACTTTCTCTTATTTATTTTTTTGCTATCATAATACAACTTTAAGGACGTGGCATGATATTGAGCTTGATATACACCAATTATAAACCTTTAAGAGAAATAAGATGGTTTCATAGCATATGATAGGATTTTTTTAATCAAAAATAGTTCATGTCAAAGACTGTAGATAAGAATTGTAAACTAATCTGTTTTACTCTTTAAAATATAACACATGGAAAATTCCTTTTGTTTTGTACTATTTTTGTCTTTGTTTATATCGAATTATCAAACAAAATTCTTGTTATTTTGTCTTTGATCAATATTTGTAGAAATTAATATTGAAGGTAATTGTAATGTTGGCTCATCTGTAGAACTCATCTATTAGACAAGAAGTCTGAGTTTGAGATCACAAGAGTTGATTGATGTGTCTCAGATTTTTTTGATTTCCCAAGAGGGCAAAGATTTTTATCTATATGCAGTCAATCTCATATTGGTAAAAAAAAAAATTAAGCCTTTTGTGTCAGTGAGAGTGACTACATAACATCTTGAAATTCTGTTGATATGGGTGAAAGACTATAATATTTCCCAAATTGTCAATTTTAGTTATTTATTTATTCTGGTATATTTCTTAAAAGAAAATAGCTTTGTGTGTGTGTGTGTGTGTATATATATATATATATATATATATATATATATATATATATATATATATAAATATCTTTAACTCATTACAGAACTACAGCCCAGTTAGCTGGGGCTGTAGAATACACCAACTGCATCTCTGCAGAGGGGTAAGACCACCTCCCCCCAACAAGTGTTTTAGATATGACATTAAACCAACTGATGGCAAGGCTCCAGCCTTGGAGATTTGGGAAATGTGGAGTACCCCTTTATTGCCATTGCTCCCAAGTCCACTCTGACCTGGAGTGGTAACACCTGATAGGGTCTTATCTATGGGTCAAATAGAACAAACTTTGTACAAATAAATGACTAATGTTAAATTGTTATTGTTATATAGCAATACTTGAAACCACTTAACTATGTGCAAAAAAAGAGCACAGGCTTGTTTAAGAATGTTATCAACAAAATGTGTTTACAAATCACATATATATTTGATATGTATGTATAAACAGGATTTGGCATTGAACAATCTACTATGGTTGATATGCCATAAAACCCAACAAAACCAATCATACAGAACTATTGGCAGTCCTTAAAATACTCTGGCTGTATACTTACATAAGACCCACCCCCAAAATGAGTGTCCTGGGTATGGCAGTAAACTGCATCTGATAGTGAGCCTCTAGTTCTGAAGATTTGGGGAATGTGGAGTATCTCTTTATTGCCATTACTCCCAGGTTCACCCTGACCCAGAATAGTAGTACCTATTAGGGTCCCATCTATGAACCAAACAGATCTGTTTAAAAACTATTTATTTTCAATAGGACATTGTTTTAAAAAATTCTTAAAAAGCAACGACACAAAAAAATGTAAATGTGAACATATAATGAGCCTGATTTTCTAATATCTCTGCCCAAAATGACCCTAAATAAGTTGACATGCCATCAACCAGTCAATCATTACTTATATTTACTCATATAAAAAATGACCCAGTCAGCTGGAACTGCAGAATACACTGACTGCATCTCTGCAGAGGAGTAAGATTCCCTCCAACAAGTGTCCTGGATATGACACTAAACAATCTGATGGTGAGGGTTCAATAACACTTGAGCTTCAGGGAACACAGAGTACACCTTCATTGCCATCACTCCCAGATCCACTCAGGCCCAGCTGTAGCAACTGTGATAGGGCCCTATGTATGGGTCAAATAGAACTCTTTGATATTTAAACTGTGTACTTATGCTAAATTGAATTGTTTGAAATGAAACTCTTTGATCATTTGACTGTGTGTAAACAAATGACTGATGTTTAATTGAATTGTTAGTGATACATAGCAATACTTGAAACAATACTGTGTGCAAACAAATAAATAATTGTAAATAGAATTGTTTATATTAGATAGAAATAAGTGAAACCATATAACTGAGTAAAAAAAAAATGAGCTCGGGCTTGTTTAAAGATGTTATCTACAAAATGTGTTTACAAATCATTTATGTTTAATATATATGTAAAAAGAGGATTTGGTATTAAATGACCTATAATGATGGATACATCATAAAACCCAACCAAACCAAATCATAAAAAATAATTGTCCTGAGTACAACACTAAACTTAATCTGGTTGTAAGGTTCCAGTTTCATAGGGAACATATGTATTTAACCAACTCCTATGCTACAAGCAGAATGCAATATAAAGTCCATTTTTAAGGTGAGTACAGCTGGTTTGAATTTAAAGTTTTCCTTCTCTTAGACTGGTTGTCTTACCAAAACTAAGGAACTCAGTCAGCCCTACTGTTTACCTATACCTGTAGAGAAAAATAAGTTTCCTGCAATGTGCTTTTATTTCTTTCCCATACAAAAACTCTATTGGCCTTGTCAATTTTTGATAGTTTTTTTTCTGTTGAGAAAAGAAGTGAAATTGTTTGTTTGGGTTTTTGGCATATCAACCTTTGTTAGTTATTCAATGCCAAATCCATTTTTTTACAAATAAACATTTCTATCTAGCATAAGTACATAGTTTAATATCAAAAACATTTCTACTTCAACCTATTCAGTTTAGTCAAACAGTTCTAATTCAAGCTATTCATATATATATATATATATATATATATATATATATATATATATCCTTTTTTCATATCGAATGCAGTCTCTCTGTTTCTCTATGCATCTGTCTATCTATATATCTATCTTTCTGCCTCTCTGAAAGTCTCTGCCCCTTTTCTCTCGCTCTCTCTCATATATATATATATAGAGAGAGAGAGAGTTCTTTTTGTGACAATTCATAGCTTTAGTTGAATTACTAGTTATTCTTTGCTATAAGCTAAGTCTGCATTTTGTTGTTTGATGATTGATCTGCACATGCGAATTAAGTCCAATGTAGCAATGTTCGTATCTAACTCTCTGCCAATATGGAACACAAGATTAATTTCTTTAGCTGAGTACAGTTTGAGTTCAGTTTTTTCCTTCTTCTAGACTGGTTGCTGCACCAGAATATTTCTATTTCTTAAATTGTTTTAAAATGAAATTCTGGTAGATATGATATAGTAATGTATAAAAGTAATATGTATATAAATAAATAACTTCTGACAGGGTACAAACTCCAGTCATGCTATTACGTTCACTTTCAGTCTCAGAAAGTTAGGAACTCTTTATTCCTCCTGGTTATTGGTTCAATTGTACTATTACTGTTCTTCACCAAGGATGGCTTTGGCATTTAATAACCTATGAAGGTTGATATGCCATTAAACAAGGAAACTAAACCAAACTTCTGGTTGGATCAGAATATAGTATCTGTTCAATCTGTCTAAGCACTTCTGTTTTGGAACATTATTTAGTATCTGTACCCATGAAAATCTAATTGATTATATTATTATATAGTACTAACAATACTCACCAAGATTCATGAACTGCTTGATGATATTTATTAACTCATGAGTCATCAATAAAACTGAGTTATTCCTGTATTTATTGCTGCAATAAAGTGTCATCTATCCAGAAGGACCTTTTCTGAATGGATGATAATTTCTGGGGGTGATTACACCAAACACTGCAGTGTACCTAAATTTTAACATTTACATATTTTTAATTTAAAAAAAAAAATATGGGTACTTGAAATCTTTTGTAAAAACAAAAATTCTAAAAAGCGAATATTATTGAATAAGAAAAATATCATAAAATAATGAAGAGTGTGACCTTTCCAATATCTCTATCTCTCTCTCTCTCTCTCTCTCTCTCTCTCTCTCTCGCTCGCTCGCTCTCTCTCTCTCTCTCTCTCTCTCTCTCTCTCTCAAGCTGGAATTAAGAAATGAATTCATGTCTTTCCCAAGTACCTTAACATAGAAGTGAAATGCAAACAACTTTTTCTAAGAATTGAACCAACAGGTAGTACCATCTGAAGACAGTTTGGAACTTAGGAATGGGTGACTCTATACTCTCCAGAGCTTTAAAACTAGAACCTCATCATTTGATATACTCTTTTGATAAAAATATCAAATTTAATGTTGAATATTTTATACCAATTATATCCTTCTGTTGGAGATAGTCAGTGCATTCTATGTTTTATCAACAAGATTCATTTGTTGTCTGTGCGAGTGACATATTATCAAGTTGTTATAAAGAACAAAAAATAGGAGGAAAGTGATACTCATTAAAAATGTTAGTTGAAGTACCCATCTACGAAGGGTAAGACACCAACACTTGGGTTAGAGCTGATTATTCAAATGACACTAAAAGGATTCCTTATTAAGTTGCTAAGTGTTCTTTCCTTCAGAATCGAGTTACCCAAAACTCCAGAAAGTGTATGTGTGTTTGTATATACATATATATATATATAATGGAATAAACAAATCATTCTAAAATGTTATTTCATTAATCATAAAAATGGTCAAACACTGGCTTTTCTCATTACTACCATTTTTATGTACTTTTACAAAAAAAAGTCATCTGATGAAACTTGCTTTTATATATATATATATATATGTGTATGTGTGTTTAAACACACAGAGAAAGTGACAGATACAGGGAGAGATTATATATATATATAGTGGAAGATCCTGAAACCTCCTGTGAATGGATTACTCGGTCTATAAAAGACATGAGTAAGCGGTAACCAAGTGTGTGAAGCGAGAGTACCCCCTGGCATTCAAGATACAATCGAGTGTCCACATATTATTTGTTACATTGTACTTTCAAACGATAAGCTTGTTATACTTACACTTTGTGTGGAGTCGTATTTATACTGAGTATATTCCCCCAGTAATATATCAGATTTGGCAAAGAGGGATTCGAGAATGGACTCGCACCCAAATCTATATCAGATTTGGCGACGAAGGATTCATAAAACGAACTCCCATCCAGTCTATAAGATTGGATGAACGACGTAGAGTTTTTTTTGTCACCGTATTAGGTTGACCAGTTGAAAAAAAAAAAATTTTCAACACACCGAGAAAATATAACAAGGATTTGAAGTACTTCAAAAGAATGCGAATAAATAAAAAACGCACAATGGCGTTTTAGGAAGAAAAAAAAAGATAAGTAGTTTTTTTGTTTTACCCGCTCCTCATTGAAAGAAAAAGTAAAACTATTTAATTGTTGGCCAACTGTTTGGTTGGATTTTGTTTTATGCTAAATATGGAACAATTAACGGAATTGACAAAAATGCTAGGCGCCGCAGTACAATTACAACCTCAGTTTGTACAGCAACAAGAAAATTTCCAGAAACAACAAGCAGATTTACAGAAACAGACAGACAGATGTGTAAAAACAAATTGTAAAACAACAGGACATTTTGCAAAAAATATTGTTAAAGCAAGGCAAACGGGAGAAAGGTTCAAACACTTTTTCTGCATAGGGCATAGCAAACTTGCTGTCAGAATTTATTTATAAATCTGAAGAAGGAATAACTTTTCCTGCATACTTCAAAAGGTACGAAACAATTTTTGCAATAAGGTGTCAATCATGGTCCGATGAAGAAAAAAATTATGTTAGTACTACTAAAGTTAGGCGCTCATGAAAACACAGAATTTACAAATTACATATTGCCATATAAACCAGAAGAAATGTTGTTTGAAGAAACTATAGAAACTCTATCCAAAATATTTGGAGAACGGGATAGTTTGTTTCATACCAGATATAAATGTTTGAACATAATTAAAGAAGACGATGAAAATTTCGTAGCATACGCCGGGAAAGTAAATGCCCAGTGTGAATGGTTCAAACTTAAAGACCTTAAGGAGGACATGTTTAAGCGTTTAATATTTGTACAGGGCTTGACATCAAATAAGGATAAAGTGATTCGGTCAAAGATATTGACAATGTTAGAACAAGATACGGAGATAACATGGCAAAAAGTATCAGAAGAATGCCAGAAATTAATTAATATCAAACGGGATAACATATGTATTCAAGAAAAAAATGTTGCCCAAATAAATAAAGTTAAATGTGACAATAAAGAAAGAAAGGAAAGTGAACCTTGTGAAAGAAGGGTAAAAGAACACTATGAGAGAAAAATTTATTGCAAAGCATGTGGAAGTTCGAATCATACTATAAGTAGATGTTATTTTGGGAACAAGATTTGTTTCGAATGTGCTCAGACGGGGCATAAGGCTTCTATATGTAGAAAGAGAAATTATCAGAAGCCTAAAAAGATAAATGCAGTTTTATCGAAAGTTATGAAAAATAACGGGAAAAGAAAATATGTAGACATGAAAGTTAATGGTCAAAATATTACTTGTTTGCTGGATACAGGGAGTGAGATTTCTACAATTGACGAAACTGCCTGGAAAAAGATAGGCAAACCTGAATTACAAAATACAGGCAAAATAGTAAGAGGTATTTCGGGAAGAAAGCTAAAATTCAAAGGAGAATTTGATGCTAAAGTAATACTCAATGGCAAAACACATAAAATGAAGATCTATGTCATAGCAGGGAAAAATGCAAATTTATTTGGCATTGACTTAATAGTTTTATTTGATTTATGGGAGAAACCGATAAATGCGTCGAGTATGGGAAAGTCTAAACAAACTGAAAACTTTGTGAATAAGTTAAAGAGCCAATTTATTAAGTTTTTGCGGACAAACTTAGTTGTTGTACGAAGACTGAAATGAGATTCGAACTCAAAGACAACGTAAAACCAGTATTCAAGCCAAAAAGATAAGTCCCATTTTCATCATTATTAGAAGAAAATGGAGTAATTAGAATAGTAGACTACTCGGAATGGGCATCATCTACAGTCTACGAGGTGCCCGTGGTGTAATGGTTATTGTCGTAGGGAATGGACACGGCGTCACGAGTTCAAATCCTGGACGAGACTCATTGCATTTCACATAGCACTAATACCCTTGGGAAAGATATGAATCCAATTATTCTCCCTCCAGCTATGGGTAAAATAGTAGGGGAGACAGGGTTCTTCAGCCTTGGTGAGGCAACTAGTCTAGGAGAAGGAAAACTCTGAATTCAAACCTGTTAAACTCCGCTTAAAAATTTGACCTTGTGTCATATCCTGCCTGAGCGGAGGGGTTGGGTAAATAGGATCATCTACAGTCTACGTGAAAAAAAACCAAGAAGATAAGGGTCTGTGCAGATTTCTCAACCGAACTGAATGAATGTCTAAGGGATCACACATATCCACTTCCCACACCGGAGGAGATATTTTCAAAGTTAAATGGAGGCAAAGTCTTCTCGAAAATTGATTTGTCAGAAGCTTATCTGCAAGTCAAAATAGAAGAAGAATGTACAAAGTATCTAACCATTCACACACAGAGGTTTATATCGACTAAGACAGTTGCCTTTCGGTCTGAAGGTAGGACCGAGTCTATTTCAGCAAATTATGGATACGATGCTTTCTGGTCTGGAATATACAATGGCATACTTAGACGATATAGTAATAAAGAGACGTATTAATCAATTGAGACCCCGATACATAGAAACCATCCAAAATAATGAAGAAATACCAATGGAGGTATTGTATGACTCTTTTCAAATAAAACCACCCATGAACATTGGAATGCCGATAGAGGCAATGACGAAACAAAAAACTACTGATTCTTCTAATTGTGAAAGTACACGGACTGAGAGGAGAATTAGTAGTTGGAAAAGGAAGAGGACTAAACACCTACATCTTAATCCTAAAAGAAAGAAATACTGAAAGCAAAATTCAATGAAGAATTTAGCTTAGGAGAAGGTGATATAGTGGAGGATCCTGAAAACCCCATGTGAATGGATTACTTGGTCTATAAAAGACGTTAGTAAGCGGTAACTAAGTGTGTGAAGTGAGAGTACCCACTCTGGCATTCAAGATACAATCGAGTGTCCATATATTATTTGTTACATTGTACTTTCAAACAATAAGCTTGTTATACTCACACTTCATGTGGAGTCTTATTTATACTGAGTATATTCCCTCAGGGATATATCAATATGTTTACCAATCCCTCCACACAAGTAGGATGTGACATAATGTCAATTTTTTAAGCAAAGTTTGATATGTTTGAATTCATAGTTTTCCTCCTCCTAGACTAGTTACCATACCAAGGTTAAAGAACCTTGTCTGCTCTATTTAAGAGGAAGGCCTCAAAACGATGCACATTCTCCTGATGACCCTAATACAATTTTTCGAAAAGAAAAGGATTAAGGCTAAAACTTTCATTCAACAAAGAAAACCCCATTATGTCGAGTTACTCTGTGGAATGTCAATGGCAAGGGTAGCATGTGTCTGTCCGCTCACTTTTTGGTGAGTATCTGTTACTTATTAAGTAATTTCCTACCCCATAGGTTGAAGGGAGTAGTTGGTTGCATACCTTTCACAAGGGTATAAGTGCTATATGAAATGCAAACGGCCTCATCTTGGATGAGGCCGTTTGCATTTCATATTGAGCTGGTCACCATAACCATTTTCTATGACAATAATCATGACACCACATTATATATATATATATATATATATATAAAATGTGGTGTCATGATTATTGTTATATATATATATATATATATATATATATATGAGAGAGATCTCATCTGATTATTGTATTTTTTTTTCTAAAAGTATTTGAAACTGTTATGAAGAAGTTGTTTTCATTGTTTAATTGTATATCAACCTTCTCAGGAAGCTCTTTTCCAGGGAAGTTTGATATGCAATTTGATACTATTTAACCCATCGTTGGGAGGATAAAGAGGTTCATATTTTTTCCTGGGTATTAGTCTGAAAGCAAACATGATAGTGCTTACTGATTTTTCAACCTGGCTTATTTTGAGGCCACAGTCCTGCACTTTAGCCATTATCATACTCCCTGTTATAAAGAAATGAGTAGACATTCAAATAAATATATATATATATATATATACCAACAATGTTCTCCGCCGAAATAAATTTATTATGACGGCTTAACCGAGTTTGAGTCTCCATTTAATTGCACTATATATATATATATATATATATATATATATATATATATATATATATATATATATATAGTAAAAGTAAAGTTGACAACCATAGATGAGGGCAACTCAAAGGCTCCCTTTTCAATAGCTAATACACTGAGATGTAAGGAAGGCATTACTCCAATACTCCAAGACCATTCACTTAATGGGTAGATAGCGGAAATATTTTATTATATATATGTGAGTGTGTGAACAATGTCTGTTTTATAATGTTTGCTATCTATTAGAAATTTAAATGGAACAGCAAGAATGTTAATTTTTATTAAAAAAAGATAAATCCACTTTGCAGAAAAGTGGTTTTACCAATTATAATTTGTATGCTTCATGTAGCATAATGGTAAGCAAGCTAGACTACCACTCAGTTGGCTGGGGTCATAGAATATGCCAACTGTATCTCTGCAGAAGGGTGAGTATCCTGGGTAAGTCACTCAACTATCTGATGGTGAAGCTCCAGTCTTGCATCTTTGGGAAATGGGACATACCCCTTCATTCCCCTTACTCTCAAGTCCATTCTGTCCCAGATAGGTAGTACCTGTTAGTGTCTCATCTATGATTCAGAGAGCTTTTCAGTAATCCGTTAGTTGCTTGAAACCATACAATTGTGTACAAATTATTTATATTACATAGGAATACTTGAATAATAGAATTACTTGTGTTAAATAGCAATACTTGTAACCATTTAACTGTGCAAATGAATGAATGATAGTTAACAGGATTATAGGTTGTTGTTGGTGAACGTCATTGAGGGCGACCAGAAGGTTCCCTTTTCAATAGCTTCTACACCAAGGTGTAAGGGAGGGCGCTACTCCTTTCCTTGGATTGCTCCACATTACCCTTGATACATACCTTATATTGCTGAGTGTTAAGCTAGGAGGTTTCAAGTACCATTTTTAAAGTCTTAGGTATGACTCAACCTGGGATTGAACCCAGGTCTCCTGGACCAATGGCGAATACTATACCTACTTGGCCAATGAGCCTATATATGGGTAATTGATAGCAATCCTTGATGCCATTTAACTGTGTGCAAACATATGAACTCTTGCTTATTTAAAAATGTTATCTTCAAATTATTCATGTACAAATCATGTGCTTGTGTGTATATGTAATTAGGATGTGGCATTAAATATCCTACTACAGGAGGTGCCTGTAGTGTAATGGTTATCGTCGCAGGATAAAGACACGACACGAGTTCAAATCCTGGACCTGACTGATTGCATTTCACATAGCACTAATACTCTTGGGAAAGGTATGAATCCAAATATTCTCCCTCCAGCTATGGGTAAATAGTAGGACAGACTAGGTTCTTCAGCCTTGGTGAGGCAACTAGTCTAGGAGAAGGAAAACTCTGAATTCAAACCTGTTAAACTCCGCTTAAAAATTGACCTTGTCATATCCTGCCCGAGCAGAGGGGTTGGTAAATATGATTAAATATCCTACTACAGTTGATATACCATAAAACACAACAAAACAAACCAAGCGAGACTAGCAGACTATTGTTATTGAGTTTGATTCTCACCATATTCTTAGATACTTCTACCCTTCAGCTAAACTAAGATTAGTAAATGATTATCATTTACAATTTTTCTATTTCATGAAGTTAATATTGTTGTATAAGAAATTTTAAGAAGTTTTAAAGAAAAAATTTTCTTCATAATTCAAGTGAAACACTTCCCTGATTTATTTAATCCATAGCAATATTACTATGTAATTATTTAACATTCCCAATTTGAAGAACTACCTGTGAGATATAATTAAATATGGACAATTAATTTAGTAAGATAAATAATTTAGTTTTATCTGTTCATTTATCCCATGAAGGTTGATATACCATTAAACAAAAGAAACCAAAACCTATTCATTTATGTATTTTTTTGCTTAAGTTTGTAAATTTCTGTATGAATATATTTTTGCAAAATGGCTTCCTGCTGATTATTATTTGTTTGAGACTTCCTCTCTATGAGAACCCTTCCTCTGAGTCTATCGTGTGGTTTTATGGCATATCAACCATTGTATGTTGTTTAATACCAGATCTTCTTTATACATATATATTAGATATATATATGATTTGTTAACACATTTTGTTGATAACATTCTTAAACGAACCTGAGCTCTTTTTTGCACGCAGTTAAATGATTTCAAGTATTGCTATATAAGTCACAATTTAACACCAGTCATTTGTTTGCACACAGTTTGTTCTATTTGACCCATAGATAGGACCCTATCAGGTGCTACTATTCCAGGTCAGAGTGGACCTGAGAGTAATGGTAATGAAAGAGGTACCCCACATTCCCCAAATCTCCAAGGCTAGAGCTTGGCCATCAAATGGTTTAATGTCATATTTAGGACACTCATTGGTCAGGGTAGGGTCTTACTCCTCTGCAGAGATGCAGTTGGTGTAGTCTACCGCTCCAGCAGACTAGTCTGTCTGAGTCCAGTAAATATGCATACTAAATATGGAAGTTTTACACTGAACTGTTTGATTATGTTTATAAAGGGAAGATAAACAAACTTTTCCAAATTGTTCTTAAGAGATGCTTCCTCTAAGAAATACAAAGATTATACCAATAAACTCTTGTATACATTCTCCCTGTCTGGAAAGATTAGAATATGTTTACTGTATCTTCCAGCAGAGTGCTAAGACCTTCTCCCCCCACCAAAAAAAAAATGGAGTGTCCTGAGTATAGCATTAAACTGCATTTGATGATAAGGCTCTAGTTTCAGAGATATAGGGAGTGTAGAGTAGTTTTTCATTGCCATTACTCCCAGGTCCACTCTAAACCAGAGTGGTAGTACCTGTTAAGAGTCCTATCTACAGGTCAAATAGATCTGTTGAAAAATTATTAGCATTTGATGGGACCCTTAGCAAAAAAAAGAAACAATTACACAACAAATGTAAATATGATCATACAATGAATGTGATTCTCTAAATTCTTGGCATAAAATAACCCTAGACAGGTTGACATGCCTTCAAAATCAATCATTCAACAAACAAGATTTAATAAGGCTATGCTTTTGTGTATAAATCTAAATAGTTCATATGGTGAGATTAGCAGCTCATGGTTAGTGAGTTTAATTCTCACTGGGTGTTTCCATACTTCTGGCCTTGAGCTACAACCAAGTTAAGCTTAGTTAATAACTAAATTAATTTTATTTCTTAGTGAAGCATGTTAGTTCATGGACAAAGCTGACTGTATTTCACTTCACACTCATGCTCTTAAAAAAGGCATGAATTCATTTGTTCTCCCCTAAGCCATAGGTAAATAGTAGGGCACACTGGGTTCTTTAGCCTTAATTCAGAAACCAGTCTAGAAGAAAGATAACTCTTGATTCAAACTATCAACTGTACTTTTTTAAAAAATTGATTTTGTGTCACAACTTGCCCATAGAGGAATGGTTTGGTGAATTTTTATTATATTTCAAATATTCAGAAAATAGATTTTGATACTTAGATCTGGTTATAAAAAAGAACAATAATTTTAAAAAATGTCTCTTTGTGCCTCTGACGCCATCTTGCCAATCCCTACCACCCACTTTCCTTCAACCACCCCACTCTCATCTTTCCAATGCCTCTAGGGGGTGGTACCGCCCACTTTGGGAATGGCCCATGTAAATCGTTTTTTGTTTTTTTTTCTCTTGTATTTTCTGAACTGCTTACATATGAATTTAAATTGTATTGTTTTATATATATATATATATAGAGAGAGAGATGAGGAAATAAATATATATATATATATATATATATATCCTCATCTCAATCCATTTGTTATTATTTCAGTTCTTATCTTGCTATTCCAGTCCATTCTCATCTGTATCATATCATTTCGTTTTTATTCATATCTATCCATAACTCAGTCTTTCAATCTGTTTTATCAGTCCTGTCTCATCTTCCTCTCTGCCTTCATGTTTCCTTATCTTACCCACGCTTTGACAATTATTTCAAAATATAGCAAAGTTAACACACTCACCCATTCTCACAGACACTCACACACTTACTACTGGTGGTAGTAAATAACGTAGGTATATCCCACTTAGTGTTCTGCTTCTATCAAGATGACAGCAGCAGTAATGTGAGAGCATATATATATATATATATATATCCATGTGGGTGGGTCTATCCCATGAGGGACTAAGCAGAGTGTAGATAACTAGGAATAGATTTGTTTCTCTTACTTTCATTGAGTGCTTTAAGCATCTAGCATTCATAAATCTGGATTTGGGATAATGACAGCATAAAAGCCGATGTCATGTCTGTAGAAGTGAGTTTTTTCTTTTAATTAATTTAAACTAACTTTACTGACCATTCTTGGATATGAATTTAAGTGGTTTGCTTTAAAACCTGTTTTTATTGGGGGGGGGGTCTTCTTTTTTTCCTTTTTTTTTTTTCTCATTTTATTTCTCTTTTTTTTTTCTCTCTTTTTCTGCTTTTTCATTTTAAATGACCAGATTCTTCATGATGTTATTGTGTAGCCTGTAAATGTTAATTCTGTTTATATCTAAACAATAATATTCTAACTTTGTATACATAAAACACAATTAGAAATACTTCGGTATCAAAGCATGACTAATAATAGTTTTAATGTTTTTACATCTTAATGTTTGGAAATGCTTGTTTCACAAACTATTAATTTTTATTATGAAAATCATGATTATTACTTATTTTCACATTCTATACTCTGATATATTTTGAATATTTACATGTTTGACTTTTTAACATCTATGGATTTTTATCTGTCTATTTTTTCATGTTTTTGCTGTCTACATAATAGTCGTTGATATAACAGCTTTCATTTTATTAAACATTGGCTTTGAAATCATTCCTGACCCCAAGGTCATCATTTTTCTTTTGCTGTAATTGTTGTAAGATTTTATTATTTTACTCCTTGGGGGTTTTCTTGAACGGTTTTAACTCCTTGTGGGTTTTTCACACCAGTTGTAGTAACTAGTAGTTTTTCACTGAAGTTAAAAAGACAGCAAATCTCCTCAGGTCTCCAGGACTCTTCTAAGTATTCTCTTTGATTTTAACAGTGCTGTGGTCTAGTCTTGATACTTCCTCTGATCTTCTGTTCTCCCTCCCTCCTCCATCTCTCTTCCAGGTTTCTGACTGCCCTGTCAGCTGGGGCTGTAAAATATATCAACTGTACTTCTATCCAGGGGTAACCCACCCCACCAACAATGAGTGTCCTGGGTATGACTTTTAACTGCATATGATGGTAAGGCTCCAGTCCTGGAGCTTTGAGAAATGTGGAGTACTCCTTCATTGCCATTACTCCCAAGTCCACTCTGACCCAGATTAGTAGTATCTGTTAGCTCTCATTTATGAGTTAAATAGAACTGTTCAATCATTTACTAAGGATTATTATTATTAGTTAGTTCGTGTGTTATCGTGGTGTAATGGTTAAAGCAATGGACTGCAGAATCATAGTAAGTGAATTCAAACTCCAGTCGGGCTATTATGTTCACTTTGGGATAAATACTCTTGGGAAAGGTATGAACCCCCTTATCCTCCCAGTTATGGGTTAAATAGTACCACTGCTGTTCTTCTAGAAGGATGGCGTTGGCATTAAATAACCTTCAAAGGTTGATATGCCATTAAAAACAAAGAAATCAAACCTATTAGTTATTTGAAACCATACAGCTGTGTGTGAATTATTTATATTACATAAGAATACTGAATGAATAGAATTATTAATGTTGAATGATAATAATTGACTCCAAATCATGAATATTAGATAGAATTATTAGTGTTAGATAGGAATACTTGAAACCATTTAACAATGTGCAAACAAATGAGCTACAACTCCTTTAAAAATAAAGTTATCTACAAACTATCCATTTACAAATTACACACACACACATACATCATCATCATCATCATATCGCGCTGGTAGCACAGATATCCCTGACCCTCTCTCGCCACTCCTCCCTATCGTTCATCGCCCTAGGTAGGTCTTCAGGACAACATCCCGTATCCTCACATAGCTGCTGAATGTATGTTCGTGCTGGTCGTTTTGCTTTTGCACGGCCATGTGTGGGGGTCCATAAGAGTACATCTCTTATGAGTTCGTCCCTGCTTCTCCAGCAGTGTCCTGCATGTCTCTATTCCATTTTTTAAGATACATTAAATTGATCCAATACATGTGCTTAATGTCTATTACAAGTGTTGGGGGGGATCTTTGATATTGTGAAAAACTATGTTCAACTTTTTACTCCCTTTGTACTGCTGAAAATATATAGCTAGTTCATCAGGGGTGACAAGTAGATAGTCTTATCTCTATCAAAACCATCTTCTTTTTTTTTTTCTTCTTTTTTCTTTAATGACTTCAATACTATACTTATTACAAGCATAGTGTCTGTCCAAAATGACTATTATTATAGATTGCCACTGTGTACTCAGCCTAATGTCAAATGTGTCTCTTTCTAGTATTTTGCCTTGAATCGATATAGTATCTGTGCATTCTCTTAAAAAGTTCCCTTCTTCTGTCTGATTAATCTTTTAGTTTTTATACTGCTCTTCTTACTGGTATATGAGCACTTATTCCCAGCATTTGTTTTGCATATTGATTTTTCTTATTCTTATCATCACACACATGTATAAATATATACACACACACACACACACACACACACATATATATATATATATATATATATATATATATACACACACACACACATCATTTTAAACCAATAAAATACATGTTTTTTTTTTACTCCTTTTTTTTTCTTTTACCATTTACAATAAAATGCAATGCTCTATCGGGATATTTTCAAATATAAATTGGTATAGTTGGCAACCGCAGTCAAGGGTAACCCTAATGCTCCCTTTTCAATAGGTACTACACCGAGGTGTAGGGAAGAGCGCTACTCCTTTCCCTGGATTGCTCCACTTTACCCTTGATCCATACCTTATAATGCTGAGTGTTAAGCAAGGCGCCATCAAGTACCATTTTTTGAGTCTTTGGTGCGACTCAACCTGGGATTGAACCCCGGTCTCCTGGACCATTGGCAAACACTCTACAATGTTGAAAATCCATGACTGAGTTTTATGTGGCTGATCTATTGTTTTTATATCAATATCTTTTTTATAAATGAAAATATGGTGTGTATGTGTATGTATGTATGTATGTGTGTATGTATATATATATATATATATATATATATATGTATACACACACATATACACACACACACACACACACACACACACACGTGTGTTTCATCTGATGATTGTTCTCTATTCCAGTCTTAGTTTTATACTTCTCTGCTCACTGGCATATAATCACTATTCATAATTTTTGTTTTGTGTATTGTTTTCTCTTATTATTGTCATATATATGTTATCCACAGACAAGCTTTCGTTGTATCACAACTCTTCAGTATGGCTAGACATGCTGGATGCTTCAAGCTGGGATTGAAACCTGTCTAACTTTACACTAGACTGATATCTACCACTCAGCCATATCAGCGACCTATGTCAGCTTGGGAATTTAATGCATTTTGTATTAGCTTTCATTTGTTTACATTTTACGCTATTGGATACCAAATTGCTCAATCCATTAGAAGAGCTTTTACATTACACAAGTGGTAGCCATTAATTCCTTTGCCAGAATGCTCAACTGTGAGGAGAGTGTACATATTGTCATCCATATATTGTATGAGGGTCATTTAAAAAGTTCTAAGCCTCACCCAGAAAGAAAAGCAAAGTTGAAGATTTTTGTTGTGGTAACACAGTACTACTAATAAAACTAAGAAAAATCTGAATTAATTTTTCTAGTTTTACAAGAAGTGGTAATGTGTTGCCACAAAGATGTTCAGCAATATTATTCTTTCTGAGTGAGGCTTAGAACTTTTTTGAACAAATCTCCTGTGTCTGCATAAACTTAAATTATTGTCAGAAATCATAGTTTACAAAGTTCTATGATTATTAGATACATAAGCTCAAACTGCTTTGACAATTCAATACATTGCCCAGTTGCCTGGGGCTGTAGAATACACTGATTGCACCTCTGCAGAGTGTCCTGGATATGACACTAAACAATCTGATGGTGAGGTTCCAGCAGTGCTGGAGCTTTGGGGAATGCGGAGTACCCCTTCATTGCCATTGCTCCCAGGTCCACTCTGGCCCAGAGTGGTAGCACCTGATAAGGTCCTATCTATGGGTTAAATAGAATTAACAGCATACTTATGCTAAAATGAATTGTTTGAGTAAAACTGAATAGTTTGAAATTGAAAAGATTTTTACAATTAAACCATACTTACATTTAAACTAAGTGCTTATGCTTAACTGAATTATTTGAAATAGAACTGTTTTTCGACATTAAAACCGTATTTACACTTAACCAAATTGTTACATACAACTGCTTGAATAGTTAGAAATGGAAATGTTTTTGACCATTAAACTGTGTACTTATGCTGAACTGAATTGTTTTAGATAGAATAGATTATTTACATAAAAATGGATTTGGGGTTAAATAACCTACAAAGGTTGATATGCCATAAAACCCACCAAACCAAACCAATTCAATACACTGTGAGCTAGCCTATAAACCCCAAACAAGCTAGCTGAAGTAAGTGGCCCAGTTGTCTGGGGCTGTAGAATATGTCAACTGCATCCCCCAACAAGTGCCCTGGATATGACACTAAACAATCTGATGGCAAGGCTCCAGTCTTGGATTTCTGGGGAATGGGGTGTACTCCTTCATTGCTATGGTTCCCAGAACCATTCTTACCCAGAGTGGTAGCATCTGATTGTATCAAAGGGTTAAATACAACTGCTTTTTATGGTGTACAAACTTTGATGGTGTACAAACAAATGACTGATGTTAAATTGAATTTTTGGAAATAGAAATGTTTGACCATTTAACTGTGTAAATACTGTCTAATCGAATTATTGGTGATACATAGCAATCCTTGGAACCATTTAATTGTGTGCAAACAAATGTTGAATAGAATTATTAGTATTAAATAGCAATCCTTGAAACTCTTTAACTGTGAGCAAAAATTAAATTATTGATATTACATAGCAATACTTGGAACTATTTGACTGTGTGCAAATGAATGAATAGTGTTAAATAGCAGTACTTGTCACCACTTCCCTGTCTGCAAACAAATGATTAATATTGATTAGAATTATTAGTTTTAGATAGCAATAATTGAAACCATTTAACTCTGTAGAAACAATAGCAATACTCATGTGAAAACAAATTAGTTCTAATTTGAAAATAGAATTACCTACAAACTATTCACTTACAAATCATATATGTATATCCATTTAAATGTGTGCAAACAAATGATTGATGTTAAATTAAATTGTCTGTGTTACATAGCAATACTTGAAACCATTTAACTGTGTACAAAAAAATGAGCTTAGGCTTGTTTAAAAGTCTTGTCTGCAAGGTGTGTTTATTGCCCAGTTGACTGGGGTTGTAGAATACATTGACTGCTTATCTGCAGAGGGGTAAGACCCCTCCCCCAATGAGTGTCCTAGATATGACAACACTAAACAATCTGGTGGTGAGGTTCCAGTAATGGTGGAGATTTGGGGAATATACTCCTTCATTGCCATCACTCTCAGGTCCACTCTGCTCTGGAGTGAGATAGCAAATAGAATTAAACTCTGAACTTTTGCTAACCTGACTTACTTGAAATAAGACTGTTTTGACATATAAACTGCATACTTATGCTCAACTGAACTGTTTGAAATAAAACTGTTTTGACATATAAACTGCATACTTATGCTAAACTGAATTGTTTGAAATGGAACTGTTTTGACATTTAACTGTTTGTAAACAAAAAACGATATTTATACTAAACTGCATTGTTTGAAATTTAATTCAGTATTATTTTTGTAGTTTCCTTAATCATCATCTAGTCATGCTAACAGCACATATTTCCCTGACACTCTCTCTTCCTCTCCATCTATCCCTATCATCCATCACTCCTAGCATGTTTTCTGAACTATATCCCATATCCACACAGAGCTGATATAAATAAGTTCTAGAAATGCAAAACAGCTAGTCAGCCAACACTGGCTTGTCCATGTGTAGGGGTCCATAGAAGAATGTCACTTATAAGTTTGTCCTCGCTTCTCTAGCAGTGTCCCACATGTCTTGTTCATCTTACTTGGATGGATTTTTTAAGATGGGAAGTAAGTGACCATACAGCTGTTGTTTCATGGGGTGTTGCTTCCAGGATTTATACAGATTACCTCATAACATTTTTGTGTAGTTTCCATCTAGCTTTTTCTCTGTGTTTTGTGGTACATCCATACAATAGTACTGACAGAGCCACAGCTTGGAAGAAATCCCATTTTATCAAATAAATAACATTCCTCGTCAAATTATAGACTCATATTATGAGGAAAAAATACAGCAGAGAAAATCCAATTGATATGTTCCACTATATACAGATAGCTTCTTCAGAATGAAGTGAGGACTGGGCTGCGATATAGTAGTAAGCAATTTTAAACTCCAGTTACACCATTATGTTCTCTTCCAGATTAATACTCTTGGGAATGGTATTAACTCCCTTATACCTCTAGCTATTGGTCGAATAGTACCACTACTGATCTTCTACAAGGATGGCTTTGGCATTAAATAGCCCACAAAGGTTGATATACCATTAAAACTAAGAAACCTTCTTCAAATTAAATTTATTATTTTACAAAAATGAGATCTACTTGTGAGGGAAGAAAAGTACGCCACTTTTTAAAATTATATATATTAATGGCATACTTCTCTCCCTTTCATTTCTGTAGAATTAATTTATTCTGAAGAAACTAATGCCAGAGCAGAGCAATGTAATTTTTCCTTTATATTTTCTTTTTTATCATATCATCAAATTTCATCTTAAAATTTACCCAAGGTTCATATTGTATATGTATTTATCAAACCCCTCCATCATGGGCAGGATGTGACACAAGGTCAATTTTTAATCAGATTTTAACAGATTTGAATTCAAAGTTTTCCTTCTAGACTGTTTGCCATACCAAGGTTAAAGAGCAGTCTGCCCTACTATTTACTTATTTTTACAAGGAAAATAGATTCATACCTTTCCCAAGGGTATAAGGGCTCTACGAAATGCAAACTGCCTTATCCTGAATTTGAACTTGGATCTCTGTGTCCATTTTCTTTGATGAAAACCATAACCCCATGATTGTCCTCTTATCAGGTTCAGTGTCCTGGGTATGACGTTCAATTGCATCTGATGGTGAGGCAAACATCCTAGAGTTTGGAGAATGTGGCATATCCCTTCATTATTATTACTCTCAAATTCACTCTGACTTAAAGTGGTAGAACCTGTTAGGGTCCAATCTATTGGTCAAATAGAACAGTTCAATCTTTTGCTAGGGATTACTATTATGAGTTATTTGAAACCATACAGCAGTATACAAGTTGTTTGTATTAGATAGAAATACTTGATGAATAGAATTACTTAAAACCATTTAGCTGTTGGCAAACAAATAGTTGATATTGAATAGAATTATTAGTGTTAGCAATTCTTAAAACCATTTTACTCTATGCAAACAGATGAGCTTTAACTTATTTAAAAATTAAGTTACCTAGAAACTATTCAATTACAAATCTTTGACATGATAATAGAGGCACTCGTGGTATAAGGGTTACAAATGAAAGAAATGGACACAGCAAACCTAGTTAAAATCTGAGATGATTATTATAATTATTATTATTATTATTATCTTTTGTGAGTTTTTCACTCCAGTGTTAGCTGATGGTTTCTCACTAGAGTTTGAGTGACAGCAAGTCTCCTCACCTCTCCAGTACTCTTCTCAGTATTCTGGCCATATTATTATTATTCTTTGAGAGTTTTTCACACCAGTGTTAGCCGATAGTTTTTCACTGGAGTCTAAGTTGTTGTTATTATTACATAGGAATAGTAAGTAAAGTTGGCGACCATAGTCAAGGGCGACCAAAAGGCTCCCTTTTCAATAGCTACAACACCAAGTTGTAGGGAAGGGTGCTACTCCTTTCCCTGAATTGCTCTACTTTACCCTTGATACCTACCTGATATTGCTGAGTGTTAAGCATGGAGGTATCAAATACAATTTTTAAAGTCGTTGGTATGACGCGACCTGGGATTGAACCTAGGTCGCTCAGACCATTGGCAAACACTCTACCCACTCATTGGCCTAGTGGGTAGAGTGTTCACCAATGGTCCGGGAGACCTAGGTTCAATTCCAGGTTGTGTCATACCAAAGACACCAAAAAATGATACTTGATACCTCCTTGCTTAATACTCAACTATATAAGGTACGTATCAAGGGTATTTAATTAATGTGTTTATCTGTACAACATGTCAGTACACTTAGTACCATGATACTACCAACCATAGCTGTTACTTTCCATGGTTTGGACTGTTTTAATCACTTGATATACAAGCTGCAAACTAGTACATACCAAAATATTGCAAAACTTTTGACTCACTCTAATATTTAATAAAACCTGTCTAAATGAGGATTTGCTACTTAAATTTGTGTGTATGTTTGAGCAATGATAATACTCCTTTTAGCATGTGATGCTTTAACTTCTATCATCTTCTTCAATCGATTACATAGCTTCAAGGTTCTTTGCAACTCAGCAAGATATTACATAGAAAAAAGCTGATTGACTATGGAGGTTCAAGACTTACAAGTTTCTGATTGTCATGTCTTTGTAATGATAATTCCCAATATCTTCCTCTCTCTGATGCTGCTCATGCATTGAGGCGTCTTCAAGGAACTCCCCTATCTCCTCTTCCAAATCCCTACCCCCCAAGGGGCATATATAGATTCTGATAAGTTTTATCATTATATTTACTATTGAGTTTTATATTAGCAACCAGACTCATTTTGAGAAAATTTATCTCTATGTTGGAAATCAGATCATTTGTACATGTCTGAATTCACCTGTGCATCCACTCAACATACCCCTCTACACACACCTACACACACACACACACACACACACACACACACATGAACATGTATGGTAAAAAGTCTAAATTTGTCATTTACTTTCTATTTGCATGAAGTTTTTGTTTTTTGGAGTTTTTTTAGTTTTTAGGTTTGATTTTTTTTTTTTTTTGTTTTGTTTTGGGGGTTTTTTTATTTGGTTTCCCACCCACCCACCTTTTTTTTTTTTTTTTTTTTTTTGCTGTAGTATTTCCTGCCTTGATTTTAGAATGCTGTTTATAGCCTGCCGCCCACGAAAAGGCATATATTTAGCTGATATACACTGAATAATCCCTGTTGCTCTCTTTTCAATCCTTTCCTTGTTAACAATTTAAGCATTTTTATACTCTTCTTTCATCAATTTTCTACTTGTCACTTACGGATAAAGAAAATTTACTTGCCCTTCTGATGTAAATGAGGATAATCACGATAACTACTTATTATCATTATTACTACTACTTCTATAAATAATCCATGAAGGTTGATATGCCATTAAAAAAAAGAAACCAAATCTCATAATTTTGATTATCTTACTTCTTTAAGAGTTTTTCACTGAGGTTTGAGTGATAGCAAGTCTTCTCAAACCTCCAGGACTCTTTTCAGTATCCTGACTAATCTTAATGTTGTAGTCTGGGTGATCTTCACTCATTCTCTGATTTCTAAATCTTCCAGTCCCATTACGAAGCTTTTAGGGACTGTTTCAAGTATACCAATTACAATTGGTATCACCATCACCTTCATATCCCATAGTTTGTTGTTTGTTTTTTTGTTTTTAGTTCTCTGGTAAGATCTAAGTATTTATCTATCTTTTTGCTTTCTTTCATTTTTACTCTATCATCTGCCAGGATGGCAAAGTCCACTATTTGGCCATTTCTCTTTTATTTGTTGACTATCACTAGGTCTAATCATCTGGCTGAGATTAGTTGATCTGTTTGTATCTGAAAATCCCAGAGAACTTTGTTTGTCTCATTCTCCAGGACAGATTCTGGATTGTGCATATACGGCTTGTTCATAGGGTCAAATTTCTATTTCTTGTACAATTCCCAGGAGATCACTTTCCCCTCCCTGTAGTGTCTAGTCTTATAGTCTTTTTATGCTAATTTGCTGCATTCGCTTATTATGTGATTATTATTATAATTATTTTTACTGCTACTGATATTATTATTATTATTATCATTATTATTATTTACTCCTTTAGAGTTTTTTACATCAGTGTTAGCTGATGGTTTTTCACTGGAGTTTGAGTGACAGCAAGTCTCCAGGACTCGTCTCAGGATTCTGGCCGTTCTTAGCAATGCTGTCGTTTGGATAGTCTCTACCCGTCTGCCTTTTAATAATACTTTAGTTATTGTGCCTAACACACCAAACACAATTGGCACAATCGTTACTTTCATGTTCCACAGCTTTTTCAATTCTCTAGCAAGGTCGAGGTACTTATCCTTCTTTTCACTTTCCTTCTGTGGTCCACCAAGACAGCAAAGTCTACAATTTTATTATTATTATTGTTATTTCAATTATTATTATTATTTACTACTACTGATGATATTATTATTATTATTAGTATTACTATTATTACTGATTATAGGGAGAGTCTCTATGGTAGAGTGGCTAACATGATGGACTGCAACATCATAATAATCAAGTTTGAACTCCAGTCATATTATTACATTCACTTTTGAACTAATACCCTTTGGAAAGCAATGGACCCTTTTAATTCCCCCAGCCATAAATTAAATAGTACTACTGCTGTTCTTCTACAAGGCTGGTTTTAGCATTAAATAACCCACAAAAGTTGATATGCCATTAAACAAAGAAACTAAACTAAGACTTGCCCTGGATATTATTATTATTATTCCATTATAAGCCAATATTTTTCATTTTGTAATGAAATTATAAGGAAACATAAAAATGCATAGTAAACACCCCGTATTATTATTATTATTATTACTACTATTACCTCATTGTAAGCCAAATTTTTAATTTTTCAATTTATAATGAAATTATGATAAGGAAACACATAAAAATGCACAGTAAACACACTGAAACATCCATCCAACCTTTATTAGTGTAAATATAAATTTTATTAATGCAAATTATATATTAAATTAACCAAAATGTCCACATGTCTTCATTGGAATTTTAAAATTAAAATAATCTAAAGGTTCAGCTTTTAATTTTTGATTACAACTCAGATCAAACATAGTGAAAATCAAAAAGAAATTCAGCTATGTATCAAGCATATTTATCAAGATATAGATATACACATACATTGACATGTATGAGAAAAAGAGAAGGACTTAGTAATCTACCTTTATGTATTTTAAAGCATTGTTGGCAACAACTAATAGTCGTCCACTTTTTGGCATTATAACCCAAATTTTTAATTTTTCAATTTATAACAAAATCATTATCAGGAAACACATAAAAATAGTGAACACTGAAACATCAATTTAGCCTTTTTACAATCAATATAAATTTTATTAATGCAAAATTTGGCCTAAAGAGTAGAGTGTTTGCCAATAGTCTGGGAGACAAGGGTTCAATACCAGGTAGAGTTATACCAAAGATTCAAAAAATGGTACTTTATGCCGCCTTGCTTAGCACTCAGCACTATAAGGTGAGGAACAAGGGTAAAGTGGAGCAATCCTGGGAATGGAGTAGCACCCTCCCCTACACCCCGGTGTAGTAGCTATTGAAAAGGGAGCCTTCAAGTCACCCTCAACTAAGGTCGCCAATTTTACTTATATATTAAATTGGCTGAAATGTAAGTATTTAATAAGGTTTTCAAATTTGTTTTAACTGTCCTCAAATAAGGAGATAGGGTCAATGATTATTATTATTATTATTATTATTAGAACTACTACTAACACTGATAAAACTCTTAAACAACTACACAAAAAATGTAAATATAAATGAACAGTGAACACAATTCCTTAACCTTGAGGTATGAAATATTCCAAGACAAGTTGACATTAAAATCAATCTATCAATTAATTCAACCTAGTCACTGTGAGCCCTTCCTTTACATCATTCATTAACACCAATTAAAGATTAAGTGGGGAGGTCTTGCAGTGCAGTGGCTTAAGTGCTGGATTGCATCCTTGAAGTAAATGAGTTCAAACTCCAGTCAAAGTATTATGTTCACTTTCAGACTAATGTCCTTGCGAAAGGTATGAAACTCCCTTATCCTCCCCACTATGAGTTGAATTGTATCACTGCTGTTCTTCTACGAGGATGGCTTTGGCATTAAATAACCCATGAACATTGATATGCCATTGAACAAAGAAATCAAATAAGGTAGTTGTTTCTTAAGAATTTTTTTTTTCACATGGTCCTATCAAATACAAATTATTTTGTTTAACAGATCTATTTGACTCATTTAGTGAGAGTAGTTAACAAGAAAACAGTATAATGATTAATATGCTGAACTGTGACATCATAATGAGTTCAAACTACAGTCACGCCATTACGTTAACTTTCAAACTAATACCCTGGGGAAAGGTATGAAAACCCCTTATCTCCACTGCTATGGGTTAAATAGTATCACAGATGTTCTATAAGAATGACTACAAGGATGGCTTTGGCATTGAATAACCCATGTAGGTTGATATGCCATTGAACAAAGAAACCAAATCAACCAAAGCAAAGATTAATGAAAACCAAATCTTTTATTATCATTTAATTAATTGCATTTAAACCTCCTTAATATTGATAACTTTCTTTTTCTTTTGACAGGTCGGCAAGGCACGGGCACTCTATAACTTAGGCAATGTCTATCATACAAAGGGAAAACATTCCGGCCGCAGTGGACAACAAGACCCTGGCGAGTTTCCACCAGAAGTCAGAGAATCCTTCCAAAAAGCAGCAGAATATTATGAGTAAGTTGAAGCATCCATTGTAATTCTTTTTTTTTTTTTCTGTAATCTACACGTCCTCATTGCCCCCAAATAGGTAAGGTCAGGGTCAGGAATATCCCAAAAAGTAAATGTCAGGGGAAGTGTATGATGTCTGTTTTTAATTTACTTTTAACTTCCCATAAGAATTTTGGATATGAAAAAAAAAGTGTTTTCTTTTTAAACTGTGTGTAATGCCCTTGCAAGGAAACAATAAATGATTATCTCCCTCAGAGAATGGGAATATCCAATGGTTGCCTCATGGGATGTGTCACATGACAGCCACAGAAACCTATTCTCAAGCTTTTTTTTTCCCTTCTGTTCTTTGAACTAGAGATTTTTTTTTTTCATTGAATAATAGGTGTGTATTTCTAGCTGTTGGGACACATTTATATATATTCTTTCTTTTTTATACCATTGGTATGTATATTGTGTATATAAAAGGGTAAATATTCTTCAATGTATGAATGCATTTATCTTGTCTTTGCTTCCATTGTATTCAGTGTAAATATATCATGGCTATATACATGTTAATATTGGTCCTTGGTGGATGAATTCTTGGCTAAATATCTTTCTTAGCACCAAGTATACCAATACCATCATTGTTCTTATGTTATCATGCCATTTGCTAGTTTTCACACCAGTTGTAACTAGTTGCTTTCACTGAAGTCCAAGTGACATTAAGGCTTTTCAGCCACCTAAGATTCTCAGTATTTTAGCAGATCTTCAGCAATACTGTGGACTGCAGTCTCAATCCCACCATAAGTTTCCACTTCTCCTCCAGCTCAGTCAGTTAGGGCTATAGAATACACCGACTGCATCTCTGCACAGGGATAAGACCCCCTCATCACCACCACTAATGAGTGTCCTGGTATGACATTAAACAACCTAATGGTAAGGCTCCAGCCCTGGCGCCTTGGGAAATGTGAGGTACCCTTTCATTGCCATTACTCCTAGGTTCACTCTGACTCAGAGTGGTAGTACCTGATAGGGTTCCAGCTATGGGTCAGATAGAACTGTTGATCGTTTAACTTTGTGCAAACAAATGACTGATGTTTAATTGAATTGTTAGTTAGATATATCAATACTTGGAACAATTTAACTATGAGCTAACAAATGAGTAATGTTGAATAGAAATATTAGTGTTGATTAATAATACTTGGAACTCTTTAATTGTGTGCCTGAATTGAATTGTTAGTGTTATGTAAGGATGCTTGAAGCCATTTAACTGTGTGCAAAACTATTTATGTTAGGTAGCAGTATTTGAAACTGTTTGAGTGCCAATAAATCATTAATAATAAGTAGAACTATTCATGGTAGAATATATGGAACCATTTAACTGTGCGCAAACAACAGTAATACTTTTATGCAAACAAATTAGCTTTGACTTATTTAAAAATAAAATTATGTAAAAACTGTTGACTTAGAAATCATATGTATAACTATTTAACTGTATGCAAATAAATGAACTCTGACTTGTTTAAAAATGTTATCTTCAAGTTATGCATTTACAAATCTTATATAAGTATAAAGAGGATTTGGCATTAAACAACCTTCAATGGTTGATTTGCCATAAAACCCAATCAAACCAGTTCCCCCTCCATCTCTTTTTCAGGCCTAATGAGTAGAGTGTTTGCCAATAGTCTTGATAATGGTACTTGATGCTGCCTTGCTTGACACTCAGCATTATAAGGTAAGGATCAAGGGTAAAAGTGGAGCAATCCAGAGAATGGAGTAGTATTCTCCCCTACACCTCAGTGTAGTATCTACTGAAAAGAGAGCATTTGAGTCACCCTCGACTCAGGTCACCAACTTTTTACAAGTGCATCAACTACAATTGGTATCAATCTCACCTTCATGCTCCACATTTTTTTAGCTCTCTGGCAAAATCTAGGTATTCATCTTTCATTTTGCTTTCTTTTATTTTAACTCTATGCCCGGCTGGAATGGCAAAATCCACTAGATAACAAAGATCAGGCTCTTGGAAATTTTTCCAAGGGATCTAAAGATTCAGTCTTTTATAAAGATTTTAAAAACCTAAAAATTCAGTCTTTTATAAATTGTAGCCCATCTTGATGGGTAGAGGGCAGTTTCACTCAGCCCCAAAATTTAGATCTTATCACTCTCCTGGTAAATCTACTGACTGCCTTTTTGCAAAAAAACCCAAGTTTTATGTCTGAACACCCCTCAGCCTTAAAACCAGAGGGCTCGTGATAAAACTTTTGCTGTCAGTCACATAGTTAGAGACCTGGGTCAGTAGTGGCAGGAGGTGGCCACTGCACTACATCTTTCCCTCCCAGTCATGCTTGCTCTTGTACTCCTTCTAAGCCAGTTAGCTGCTTTTTGTTTGGTTGAATATTATTATTATCATTCTTTTACTTTAAAGAAAGTTAACAACATTTGAATATTATTTCTGTGGTTTTCTCTATAAAGTAAATGTACTAGAAATGAAATGCGATGTCAAGCTGTACAGGAATTTATGATTTAAAAATGAATTTTACTTGGGTGAGTTAAAAGTTTTGCAATATTTTGGTATAAACTAGTTTGTGGCAGATATATCACGTGATCAAAGCAGTTCAAGTCATGGAAGGTACTCACCTGGATCAATCATGGATTTTTATTTTTATTAGAGTATCATCATTATCAGTCATAGTAGTAATAATTTTAAATTAGTTTTATTATTCCTTGAGGTATGCTGGCTGCATAGATACCCTTTACTCTCTCTAACTATCACTCCTGGTACATTTTTCTCACTAGCATCCAGTATTCACACATAGCTGATGAATGTAAGTTTTTGCTGTTCAGCCAACACTGGTGTATCCATGTTAGGGCTTCCTTTACGAATTTTTAAATTATTCGATAGAAGATATTCAAAAACATTCTGCCTTGTTCGCTGACATGTGGATCACTATTACTTTGTTATTAATTTATGGTCAAGTTTTTATTTTCCCTAATTTATAAATTGAAATTTCTTATAGATATATATATATTGTATGTATTTACTCAACCCCTCCACCAAAACTGGAATACAATGCAAGGTCATTTTTTAAGCATTGTACAGCTGATTTGAATTTTTCCTTCTCGACTCATTGCTTTATCAAGGTTTAAGAACACAGACTGAACTGGAAGTAGAAGAAATGGATAAATGCCTTTCCCAAAGGTATAAGCACAAAATGAAATGCAAGCAATTACTCTATCTGTAGACTTAGACCTTCTCAGTCACTGCCAGGTGTTGAGCCAAGAAAGAATTCCTTTCATCTCAACAGTCACCTGTTAATTTTTAAGGGTTTTCAAATGTATCTGGCTTCTGAAATAATGCAAAGCTATCTTCAATATGCCATGCTCAGTGTAAACAAGGCAGTAGCCCATAGTAAATGAATAAGACAAATAAGACATCCTTCAAATATGAATAATTATACAAAAGTTAGGGAGTCTCATTGGTTAAAGTGCTGGACTGTCACATGATAGTTAGTGAGTTCAAACTCCAGTCATGCTATTACGTTCACTTTTGCTCTAATACTCTTGGGAAAGGTATGAACCCCACCTTATTCTCCCAGATATGGGTTAAATAGTACCACTATGGTTTTTCTACAAAGATGTCTTTCGTATTAGATAACCCATGAAGGTTGATATGCCCTTCAACAAAGAAACAAACAAATCAAATTTTAAATAAAAGTGACTCTATCCTTTATTTTTAATAATGACCATTTTACAACTTGTATGCCATATAATATAGGTAAGTGTTGCTAGTTGATATAATGTAGTGATATATATATATATATATATATATATATATATATATATATATATAAAGTAAGTAAAGTTAGCAACCTTAGTCAAGGATGACCTGAAGGCTCCTTTTTTAATAGCTACCACACCGAGGTATAGGGGAGGGTGCTACTCCATTCCCTTGATTGCTCCACTTTCCCATTGATCCTTATCTTATTATGCTGAGTGTCAAGCAAGACAGCACCAAGTACCATTTTATGACTCAACCTGGGATTGAACCCCGGTCTGCCAGAACATTGGCAAACACTACTAATTAGGCCAATGGCCTGGTATATATATATATCAAATAATATCACTATGAAAATGATATATCAGTATTAATAAATAATCTTAATATACTAAAACACAGTTTAAGAGTTGATTTTGACTTTCTTTAAAAAAATTTAAAAAAAGTAATAATTTTTAAATATTTCCAGATGGTAAAATTGTGGACTAAAACTATAATAAATGCTTTTGTCTTGTCATTGTGCTTTCTCATTTGGTTCCTAAAATAAAATAAATGTTTTCTGGAACCCGCCCATCCCAAAAATATATCAAGAATGTTGATTGGTGAATGATTCCTTATGAGAACTACCAATTCTTTGTTAAGTGGAAATATTCACATATATTTCACTTAAGAATTAAACTAAGTAATCTTGACGTGAATCATTAGATAATCTCTTTTTATTTCTTTTTTTCTTTTTTTTTTCTTTTTTTTTTTTTTCTTTTTTCTGATTTGTTTTATAAGATTCATGAACTGGTAGGTGGACTTGGAAAATATCCCAGGTTGTTGAACAGATTTGGAAGTACCAGTCCTTGCTTGAGTGAAAATATTCACGTGTATTTTATCTAAGAATTAAACTAAGCAATCTTGACGTAAATCTTTTGATAATCTCTTTTTACAAAGTCTGTCTGGAATTTAGCCAACAATTTTAAATATCTCCAGAACCAGTTTTGCGGCCTTGATGTAACTTAGCAACTAATCAGAAAAGATCTTACTATGTATGTATTTATCAACCCCTCTGCACAGGCAGGATGTGACATAAGGTCAGTTTTTATACAGAGTTTAACAGGTTTAAATTCAGAGTTTTCCTTCCACAAGACCGGTTGACATACCAAGGTTAAAAAGCCTAGTCTGCCCTACTATTTGCCCTTGGCTGGAGGGAGAGTAGAACGATTCATACCTTTCTCAAAGATATTAGTGCTATATGAAATATTAGCTTTATCCAGGATTTGAACCCAGGTTGCCATGTTCATTTCCTATGATGATAACCATTAGATGACAGTCACCTTCATTGGGACCTAACTATGCATGCATGACCAGATACTCTCCATAAGGTTACCATTCTGTTGGTGTGGCTTGACCCCTCTCCACCCCCAAAAATGCAGGTGTCCTAGGTATGACACTAAATTGCATCTAATTCTAGGAAATAGGGAGTAGACCTTCACTGTCATTACTCCCAGGTTCACTCTGAACCAAAGTGGTAGTACCTGTAAGGATCCCATTGATGGATCAAATAGTTCTATTTTAAAATTATTAGTATTGGATAGGAATACTTGATAACATATAACTATAAATTATTTGTATTAAAAATAGTTACTTGAAGCTGTGATCGTATTATTATGAACTATTGAAATTATATATAACTTGCTAATTAATAAGATATTTTGACATTTTTTTTTTTGTCTCACTAGATGCTATGATAAATGTTTTTCTGTTTCAAGATTAAATTTTGAACTAAATACAGAAAGTTAAATACTGAACCATATAGTACCCAGACCAACATATACCTGGTAACACTGAAACTGACCTAAAAAGTGAAGAATTGAGTTCCTTCAGTCTGAGTAGGATTTTTTTTATTAATCATCATCATGTCATTCTACTAGCATGGATTTCCCTGACCCTCTCTTCCCACCTGTCTCTATTGTCCATTGCTCCCGACAGGTCTTCCAGGCTACATCCTGTATCAATACAGAGCTGCTTTAGATAAATTCTAGCTGGTTGTCCAAACTTTGCGCGTCCATGTGAGGGGGTTTACAGGAGTACATTGCTTATGAGTTCACCCTTACCTCTCTAACAGTATCCTGCATGTCTGATTCATCTTCTTTGGATGGTTTTCGTGATGGATGATAGGTGGCCATACAGCTGCTGTTTTATGGGATGTTGTCTCTAGGACTTGTTCAATACAGCTCAAAGCATTCATTCCCCGACATCTTTGTGTTGTAGCTATTAAAAAAAAACTGCACTTACTTTTTATTAATAATATTTTGATTTTAATTAATTAAATTCAAAATCTATTAACACGGATAAGAATCATGGGTAAATTGCTTTGGGTGAATCTTAGATTGCTTTTGGTGAATTGTAATCATAGGTAAATTGTTTGGAGTGCATTATGGGTGAATTGCTTTGAATAAATTGTAATATGAGGTAAATTGCTTTGGGTGAATTATGAAGAAATTGTTTGGAATTTTAATTCAATGTAAATTGCTTTGGATGCATTGTAATCCGAAGTGAATTTCAGGGTGGGGTTGTAAATTTTTTAATGGGGTAATCATGTATAAATTCTTTAGGATGAATTTTAATCATAGGGGAATCTTTTTAAAGAAATTCCTTTAAAATCCTGTCCATCTGTAAGAAATAATATTAAACTTCATCCAACCTTTTATCGAATACAAAATCAAATGGCAGATTTTTGCAAATAGAGATTGATCTGCAATGAACTTAAATTTAGGAATTTGTTAACTCATTTAATAGATTAATAATTTTATCTCATTTCAGTGCTTATTCATCTGAACATAATGAAGAGAAGTTGCCAAATTAATTAAAGATGGAAGTGCTGATCCCCTTGTATAGAGTAAATTATTGATTAACAATTTTATCTCATGTTAATGCTTATAAATCTATAAGATAATAGCGAGAATTGGTCAATTGATCAATGATGCTAGTGCTGATCCCCAACTCAAATTAGTGACATTTAGGTTAGCCCAATCTAATAATATTTCATTTTACACAAAGAAATGAAACCTGAAAATTTTATAAAGTAATTGTGGTCAATTGATTAGTCATAAATTCTTAATCTGTACAGTTTTATGGGCCTTTTTCAGTAATCGCTTAATCATTAGCCGTTTATCAATAGTTTGGTTTGGTTGGGTTGGGTTGGGTTTTATGGCATATTAACCAGCATAGGTAGTTTAATGCCAAATCCTTTTTATACAAATATGTTAAATATATGATTTAAACCAGCTCATTAGCCTAGTGGGAAGAGTGTTCGCCAATGGTCTGGGAGATCTGGGTTCAATCTCAGGTCGTGTCATACCAAAGACTATAAAAATGGTACTTGATACCTCCTTGCTTAACACTCAGCATTATAATATATGTATCAAGAGTAAAGTGAAGCAATCCAGGGAAAGGAGTAGTGCCTTCCCCTACACCTTAGTGTAGTAGCTATTGAAAAGGGAGCCTTCGGGTCACCCTCGACTACGGTTGCCAACTACTATAAATGGTTTCAAGCATTTCTATCTAACATGAAAAATTGTATTTATTATTAATCATTTGTTTGCACACATTTAAATAGTTTGGTTTGGTTTGATGGCATATCAACCATTGTTGGTTGTTTAATGCCAAATCCTTTCATGATATTAAATATATGGTTTCTAAACACATTTTGTAAATAACATTTTTAAACAAGCTCATTTGTTTGTACACAGTTAAATGATCAAACACTTCAGTTTAGCATAAGTACACAGTTTTTTTTTTAAACACAATTAAATGTAAAAACAGTTCTATTTCAAACAATTTCAGTTTAGTATGTCAACAAAGTTAAATCGTTCCAAGTATTGGTATTGCTATGTATCACTAATAATTCAATTAATCATCAGTCATTTGTTTACACACAGTAAAATGATCAAACAGTTCAGCTTAGCATAAGTATAGTCTTTCATTTACATAGTTAAATGTAGAAACAGTTCTATTTCAAGCAATTCAGTTTCAAATAAGTAACCCATAGATAGGACCTTACCACTCCAGACCAGAGTTGATCTGGGAATGATGGCAATGAAGGAGTACTCCGCATTCCCCAAAGCTCCAGCATTAGTGGAGCCTCACCTTCAGATTGTTTAGGGTCATACCTAGAACACTCGTTGAGGGAGTTTTACCCCTCTGCAGAGATGCAATCAGTATATTCTACAGCCCCAGCCAGATGGACAACATTCAAATAGTTACATATATCATTTGTAAGTGAATAATTTGTTGGTAATTTTTATTTTTAAATGAGCTAGAACTAATTTGTTTGCACACTATTAATGCTATTGTTTCTACACAGTTAAATGGTTTCAATTATTGCTATTTACCACTTATAATTCTATTCAATATTAATCATTTCTTTGCATACAGTGAAGTGGTTACAAGTATTGCAATGTAACACTAATTATTCTATTGCATATTACTCATTCGTTTGCACAAAGTTAAATAGATCCAAGTATTGCTATGTATCACAAACAATTCAATTAAACATCAGTCATTTGCTAACACACAGTTTAATTATCAATTCTATTTCTAACAAGTCATTTGTTTGCTCACAGTTGAAATGTCAAACAGTTCTTTTTGACCCATCTATAGGATCCTATCAGGTGCTACCACTCTGGGTCAGAGTTGGCCTGGGACTAATGAAGGGGTACTCTATTTCTTAAAGCAGAAATGCAGATGGTGTATTCTACAGCCTATCAATTGATAGTTCCTGGATATTTTATAACCTACTGTTGTTTTTATACCTGTTATTTGAAGACGAAGAGGCAAAATTTGCATAATTGTTATAATCATAGGAAATAGAAGCATTAATAAAAGCCACAGTTGGTGCTTATAAAAATGTAAATATTCATTTATATTCACACTTTTTCTCCCACATTCAGGAGTCAATTGATACAGTAAGTATTTATGAGAAGGAATATATAAAGTTGATGACTAGTCGAAGACAACCCAAAGGCTCCTTTTTCAATAACTACTGCACCAAGGTGTAGGGGAGGTTAGGGTTAGGATTTCCCTGGATTTCTCCACTTTACCCTTGATACGTATCTTATAATGGTGCGTGTTAAGCTAGGAGGTATCAAGTACCATTAAGTCTGACAGTATGAAAATATGAAAACAAATATTTAGATGTTTAAATTTATATGTGAATAATAAGCCAATGTTTTATTTTCTGTTTTTTTTTTGGGGGGGGTAACCATCTTCAGAGCAGTGTTATGTGATGTTCTATCTTATTCAAAAGATTATTTTCAAATGTAAAAAAAATGAAGAAAAATTCTTAGCATTCTATTATCATTAATGGTATTCTGTTTCAGAATGTATGTGACGTAATTAGTATTGGAAAGCCTTTTTTTTCTAAGGATTGCTGTAGATTTTTAAAAGATCTATATAAGAATTAAGATCTTATAAGAGTTAAGAAATTATCTAAGATTTAAAAGAAATACTGCCTATGTGTATAGTTTAGAAAAAATTTCATTTCTATTTTTAGAAATAACATATATATATATATATATATATATATATATATAGCAGGTGCCTGTGGTGTAATGGTTATTGTCGTAGGAAATGGACACAGTGACACAAGTTCAAAACCTGGACGAGACTGATTGCATTTCACTATGCACTAATACCCTTGGGAAAGGTATGAATCCAATTATTCTCCCTCCAGCTATGGGTAAAATAGTAGGGCAGACTAGGTTCTTCAGCCTTGGTAAGGCAACTAGTCTGGGGGAAGGAAAACTCTGAATTCAAACCTGTTAAACTCCACTTAAAAAATTGACCTCGTGTTATATCCTGCCCGAGCGGAGGGGTTGGTAAATATATATATATATATATATATATAGCATAACAGTTATAATCATAAACAATGGCTTGACTAGCTCTGAGTAAATAGTAGACTAGTCTCTTTTGTCTTTTAAGGCAACCAGTCTAAGAGATGGAAAAATTCTGAATTCAGAACCTGAGGATTGCTGTTCAGAGAATCTGTGGTACACCAGTGTACTATATTTCTGTTATCAGTTCATCTGAAAAGTGCGTCTTTTTCTATACAAGCCTTTACCACTATAAACAGATGTCGTTCATTTGCTAAGATTCAGCTGAGTTAATTGTTGTTATCAAATTGATGGATGAACATTATCTTATTTTGTATATGGAAAATAAAATATATCTCTTTAGAAATGATCAGATAATGATTTAAGACAATTTGTAGATGTTGATAAAATCAGTGAAAAAATGGTTTTTACATTTGGAACACACTTCATATATAACTTATACTCATAAAGTATCAAGACTGAAGTTGTATTTACCAAGACCAAAATGAACAGTGAATAAAACACTAATTATCTACAAAATAGGAGGTGTCATTCAAAAAGTATCAAGACTGAAGTTGTATTTACCAAGACCAAAATGAACAAGGAATAAAACATTAATCCTATTTACCAACCCCTACGCTCAGGCAGGATATGACACAAGATCAATTTTTAAGTGGAGTTTAACTGGTTTGAATTCAGAGTTTTCCTTCTCCTAGACTAGTTGCTTCACCAAGACTGAAGAACTCAGTCTGTCCTACTATTTACCCATAGCTGGAGGGAGAATAATTGGATTCATTCCTTTCCCAAGGGTATTAATGCTATGTGAAAATGCAATCATTCTCGTCCAGGATTTGAACTCGTGTCACCGTGTCCATTTCCTATGACAATAACCATTACACCATGGGTACCTCCGTGAATAAAACATTAATTATCTACAAAATACGAGGTGTTATTCAAAAAGTATCAAAACTGAAGTTGTATTTACCGAGACAAAAATGAACAATGAATAAAATATTTATTTTCTACAAAATAGGAGGTGCCATTCAAAAAGTATCAAGACTGGAGTTGTATTTACCAAGACAAAATTAAAAATAAATGAAACATTAATTCTTTACAAAATAGGATATGTTGTTCAAAAAGTATCAAGACTGAAGTTGTATTTACCTAGATAAAAATGAACTAGGAATGATTTATTAACTTTCTAAAAAATAGTCTACTTAGAATTCAACACACCTCCTCCTTCATCTTACACTTGAGATGAATTTTCAGTAAAAGTTATAGAGAGCTAGAACTGGTGAGTATAGAAGGTTACTGCACTTGCACAATTCTGTGTTTTCCTTGTTAAAAATATGGAAAATTGGGATTAGTCATTTCAACCTATTAATTGTTTAATTGTCTTCATTTGAATTTTAGATTTCAAACAATTTACAAGGGTGAGTAAAAAGTTGTGCAATATTTTGGTCATATGTGATACAATTTGGCAGCTCCAGATACTTTTGCCAAAGTCAAAAAGGTAACAAACCTTACTGGACTGTGAGATGCCAACCATGCCTGATACTCTCTGAATGGTAGTCACTAGATTTGCCTCTCTATGGCTTGGAGTACAGACTCAGAATCCATGATTTTAGACCTACTTGACTTTGCCTAATCATTAAGGTTCTTTCAACCTAAGCACAATTTCTTAAACCATCTGT
Source organism: Sepioteuthis lessoniana (assembly GCA_963585895.1). Lineage (NCBI taxonomy): Eukaryota > Metazoa > Mollusca > Cephalopoda > Myopsida > Loliginidae > Sepioteuthis > Sepioteuthis lessoniana. The sequence goes on from CAUZXS010003541.1 coordinate 129,614, forward strand.
TTCCTGTACTTTAATTAACTGCAACTTCACCTTTTATGCAACAAATGGTTTTGGTTGCTTCCACAACATAATAGCCCAATTTAAATTCATAAAGCGTAAGTTCCTGAATTAGACTATATTGCACATTCATTGGTGTGGCTTTAAAATCACATGTAGGGAAGTAATGCACAACATATCAACATACCAAATACCATGATTCTACCAACCACTCCGAGTACTTCTCTCTGCTTAAGTCACATGATATGTGCGCCACAAACTAGCATATACCACTGTTGGCTGAGACTGAAGAATACACTGACTGCATCACTTCAGCAGGAGTAAGACCACTTCCTCAAAAAGACCACCTGTTCCCCCTGCATGGTGACCCATAATGCTTAAAGACAGGATCCTGGTAGCAGAGCAGTCCATGGCTCATCAACTGAAGTCGTCACATGACTTGCAACACTCTACCTTGGCCCTTACTGAGCGAGACAAGCAGTCAGACAGGCCCAATCTGATCAATCAGTTGGTCTTGTAAGGCCCTAGTATCTATATGATTGTCCCAACCATATTCTTGAAAAGTGCTCTTGTTGCAAACAAGCACCGAGCCCTATTTTATCTTAAAAGTGCTAGAGGTGGTGGCTGAGGGTCATTTGCGCTCAAATAGTAATACTTGAAACCATTTAAACTGTGTGCAAACAAATGATTGATATTAAATAGGATTATTATTGTCAGATAACTTATACTTGAAACTGTGTCCTCAGTATGATACTAAACAGGATCTAATGGTGAGGCTCCGGTCATGAAGTTTGGGATATGTGGAGTACTTCTTCATTACCATTGCTCTCAGTTCCATTCTGACCCAAAGTGGCAGTGTCTGTTTGAGTAATCTAAGAGTCAAATAGAACTGTTTAATCATTTACTAATTATTATTATTAGTTTAAACAATACAGTTGTGTGAGATTGGAATACTTGATAAATAGAATTACTAATGTAATAACAATACTTGAAACTATTTGTGTGCAAACAAATAATTAATATCAAATAGAATTATTAGTGTTAGACAGCAATACTTGAAACCATTTAACTGTGTGCAAACAAATGAGTTGGCACTCATTTGAAAGTGATGTTGTTATCTTCAAAGTATTCATTTACAAATCATTAAATGTATCATCATTATCATCATGTCATGCCACCAGCACAGATATCCCTGACCCTCTCTCGCCACTCCTCCCTATCATTCATCACTTCTGGCAGGTCCTCAGGGCTACATCCTATATCCTCACAGGGCTGCTGTATGTAGGTTCGAGCTGGTCGTCCTGCTTTTGTTCAGCCATATGGCAGGGTCCATAGGAGAACATCACTTATGAGCTCGTCCCTGCTTCTCTAGCAATGTCCTGCATGTCTGGTTCACCTAACTTTGATAGTTTTTGTAATGGGAGGTAGGTGGCCATACAGTTGGGGGTTTGTGGGGTGTTGCTTCCAGGATGCACTACATGGATGCTAACTAAACGGATGGAGAAAAAGCTTGACGGCAACTACACAAGAATGCTGCAAGAAGTTTTGAACAAGTACTGGAGGCAACACCCCAAACATTAAATGTATACATATATCTATATATAACAGAATTTGGTATTGAATAGCCTATGGGGATTGATGAGCCATTAAATCAAATAACCTAACCTGATTCACTTTAGATCTTTAACCAAAATACTTTTTGATCTCACCTTATGTTTATGTATGTGCATATTTAATATTTGCAATGTAAAATAGATTTTTTTTTTAAAGTGTCTTTATCTTACAGCACTCAGTATTTAGAGTAGAGGCACTACATAGTCATATCTATACCATCTTTTTAAAATTGCTAATTGTTGTAGGTGACTCACCTATGACCAGAATAATGGACTTACCCAAAGGGTATATTAATCAAGAACTAAGCTGGTAGAGGGAAGCAGCAGCTGTAGTAAGCACCTTGCCTGTTTTCGTGTATGTTGAACCAAGGAAACCCTCCTCAGAGACTTGGATACATTTGTGTGGTACCTCATATCTCCGTGTTGAGTTATTTATTTATTGACCCCTAATAATCGGTCATAACACTAATGAAAAAACATATAAAACCAACTGGTCAGCACAAGCTTTTTGCATTTCTGGTAATTTCACGAATTATGTATGAGTTTACCCAACCCCTCCACTATGAGCAAGATGTGACACAAGCTCTATTTTTAAACAGAGTACAGCTGTTTGAATTCAGAATTTTCCCTTTAGACTGGTTGTCTTACTGTTATATTTTAATACATATGAGATAATAGGTATTTATTCTTGGAATAAATGTACAAGTAAGGAAATACAGTATACAGTAAGTATCCAATTACTAAGGGCATTTAGTCAACATCCACCATGTTGAGATTTTCTTGGGGGGGGTACAAGCCAAAGTTCAAGAGTTTGGTCAGTTTCAAAAATGCCTTGAGCCTCGTCATCATTCCCCTAAAAAGGGACCCCTCCGGTGCCATGCCTCTGCCGAAGCAGGTGGTAGCCTGGGGGAATGGCATCCTGAGGCCATGGGAGTTGTCAGACATGACCATGTGGCAGTATTCAATTACTATCCCTTTGGCTTGGTTTCTTTATACACTTGGATTGGTCCATTCTTGTCGGTATGGTTCCACACACCACAGCACTTACCAAGGCTAAAGAACCTAGTTAGCTCTTCTATCTGTTCATATTTGGTAAGAGAACAGATGAATCCACGCTTTTCCCAAGGATATTAGCATGAAATGAAAAGCAAACATGATTTAAATGCCAGTCGTCAATTCCATTTCCTACAAAGATAACCATTAGACTAAGCATGCCTCCTTATAAATTATGTATGAATCAATACATCATTTGTTAAACTCTAAGTAACACTAAAAGCTTATGTGGATTCTGAACAGATTTTAGAAATTATTTTTTTAAAAAATCAATTTTAGCCACAATCTAGATATGTCTCTCTCTGTATTATATATATATATATATATATATATATATAATCATCATCATCATGTTGTGCCACTAGCACGGATATCCCTGACCCTCTCTCACCACTTCTCCCTATCATTCATCGCTTCTGGCAAGTCTTCAGGGCTACATCCTGTATCCTCACATAGCTGCTGTATGTATGTTCAAGCTGGTCATCCTGCTTTTGCTTGGCCATATGCAGGGGTCCATAGGAGTATATCACTGATGAGTTCGTCCTTGCTTCTCCAGCAATATATATATATATATATATATTCATATCTACTAACCCCTTTGCATGAGTAGGATGGGACACCAGCTAAGTTCTTCAGTGCAGTTTAATAGTTTCCTCCTAGACTGGTTGCCATACCATAGTTAAAGAACACAGTCTATCCTACTATTTACCCATAGCTAGAGACAGAATAGTTGGATACATACTGTTCTTATTAGTGCTATGATAAATGCACACACTCTTGTTCAGGATTTGAACTTGAGCCACTGTGTCTATTACAATAACCATTGCACCACAAGTGTCTTCTACCTGAGTGTTGCCCAGTCAGCTAGGGCTGTAAAATACTCCGACTGCTTCTCTGCAGAGGGGTAAGACCTCCTTTCCAATGAATGTCCTTGTTATGACACTAAACAATCTGATGATAAATCTCTAATAATGCTGGAGCTTTAGGAAATGCAGAGTAACCGTTTTATTGCCATCGCTCCCAGGTCCAGTCTGCCCCGGAGTGGTAGCACCTGATAGGTTCAAATGGGTCAAAGAGAACTAAACTATAAATATGTGTTGTGGTGTTTAGGGGTCAAAATGAAGACAGGCAGACAAGAGAAGTAGGTTGAAACAAATATATTGCAATAACAGAACAAATATACAGAATACAGGTGTTATACAACAGTTAGGAATGTCCTTTTGGTACTGTCAAGCAACTTGGAGATTATCTCACCGAGTGTCAAGTAGAGTCAGTATATATTAATTAAGGAGGAATAGTCCATTACGATGTAGGTAGCTACAATAACAATATGCTAAAGTGAATTGTTTGAAATTAACTGTTTTAACTGCGTACTTATGCTAGATTGAATTGTTTGAAATAGAACTGTTTTGACATTTAACTGTGTAAACAAAAAACTGTACTTATCATCATCATGTCACACTGCTAGCACAGATCTCCCTGACTCTCTTTTTATCGTCCATTGCTCCCAGGAGGTCTTCAAGGCTATATCCTGTATCAGCAGAGAGCTGTTGTATATAGGTTCTAGCTGGTCGTCCTGCCTCTTGCTTATCCATGTGAAAGGGTCTGCAGGAGTATGTCGCTTATGAGTTCGCCCTTACTTCTCCAGCAGTGTCCCGCATATCTGGTTTGTCTAACTTGGATAGTTTTCATGATGGGTGGTAGGTGGCTGTATAGCTGCTGTTTTGTGGGGTGTTGCTTCCAGGTCTTGTTCAATATTGCTCACAGCATCCTTGTGTAATTGCCATCAGGCTTTTTCTCCATATGTTTAGTTAGTGCATCCATATTGCAGTATCGACACGACCGCTGCTTGAAAAAAACTGCGTTTTATTTTATCAGTCAGATCTGACTGATATCCTATCGATAGCTGTTCATGCCTTTGCTAGTCATGTGTTAATGTCTTTCTTGGTTAATGAGACACTGTTTCCTAGGTAGATGAATTTGTCCACTAGTTTCAGAGTGGAGATGTCACCTGTTTGATTAAAGCACATGTATTCAGTCTTGCCTACATTGATTTGGAGCCCAATGCCAGCAGCTGCTCATTCCCGACAATGTAGTAGGGTTTCGGCTTGAGCAGGTGTATTTGCCAGAAGTGCTATGTCATCGGCGTAGTCCGTGTCCGTAATTGTTTGTGTGGGGTATCTTCTGCTTCTTTCCTTTGCCAGCTTGAAATCATTATCTTTCATTATATCAATAGACGTTCTAAGCACGTAGTCTAGACAGATTATAAACAGGTATGGGGCTAATACGTCTCCTTGCAGCACGCTTGCTGCAATGTTGAAGTAGTCTGTCTCTCCATCCAGGGAGCTGACTTTTACTTTCGTGTTTTTATATAGCATCATTATGGCTGTGACGTTTTCTTTGAGTAGGCTGTACGCGAGTAGTATTTTCTCCATCTTTCTTCTGTGTATGGAGCCAAAGGCCTTGGAGAAGTTGACAAATAATATTGTTGCATCAAGGTTTTTTCCTCATACACCTTCTAGAATTCGACGAATAGTCAAAATTTGTGATGTCGTGGATCGATTTCTCCAAAAGCCATTTTGGTTCTTTTTAAGTATCTGACTGAATTGTTTGAAACTTTTCTGAAAATGACGTAATTTGGTGTTAAATGACCCAAAATGAGTTGATATGTCGTAAAACGAAATGACCAACCAACCAATTACCTTTACACCACAAGTGTCTTCT
>CAUZXS010003541.1:142500-220000 GCA_963585895.1 Sepioteuthis lessoniana
GAAAAATTTCACTCTGTTGCTTTGGAAATCAATAAAAGATGTAGGCAAATTTCATTTGTTGAAATTTCTTATAGTTGGTTCAGATTCAGTCAAGTTATTTTTCATGATATTAGAAATGTAAAAAAAGAATTCAGTATTGTCATTGGCACTTGCTCTCTCTCTCTCTCTAACCATCTGTCTGTATTGGTCATCATCTTTGGCAAGTCCTCTAGATGACACTCAGTGTCTACACAAAAATGATTAATGTAAATTTTTGCTAGTTGGCCACACTGGTGACATGAAACACCTGAAGAAGGCTGAAGAACACATCAACTGAAATGTTGTGAGTATAACAATGATGATGAAGACAATAGTCCCAATATTCTATTCATAAAAATTAGAAATTTATCTTAATTATTAGATTCAACATATTATTTATTTCCGGTGTATCACACAGCACTTAAGGGCAACAGTGATTTTAAAACCGATGAATACTTGAAACCTGTAAGCAGACTTTTACCATTGGAAATCTGTATAATTAATTCAAAAATTCAATTTTTTGGTAACCACTTTCCACAATAAAAGAATATGACATTTCCCAATAAAATATGGAGTAAATTTGGATAAAAACTTTAGCCAGGGAGTATCCATAGCATTCAGGTGTTCTTGATATGGTTTTTTGAAAAAAAGTGAGCCAATATATGTATTATCTATAGAAATTATTTGCCTGCAATGAATATGTATGTATTTTTTAAATCTGTTTCAGTTGAATTTATTACTTATATTTTTCAAATAAAACATTTTTATCAAGTTTAATGCATTATTTATTGCAATTGTATAACACAGCATTTGAAATTCAAGAATTGAGGTTTTTGTCTGTTTGTCGTGTCACACCATTCTAAATAGACATTTTGTCAAAAACATTTGCAGAACTCCTTAAGCACTTGTTAACTCTTGAAGCGTATTTCACCCTAATTGCATTCCACCTCCTCCAAAAACAAACACACATTATTTGTCCAGATTTTGCCAGTCTTTCAACCAGGTCTTTTACATTAGGTTTTGTTTATGCTAAATTTAAAAGGAAAGAAAAATAGAAAATTGTTTTGTTTTTTTTTCTTGGAAATTGAACTGTTTATTTTTGGTTCATTTCCTTGTTTGTTTACTGTTGTCTCTTGTTTTTGTTTGTTTGTTTTGGGTTTTTTTTCTGTTCTTGTGGTTTTGAATGAGTATGTGTTGTTTTAGTCACAAAATTATTGCTATGGTAACCATTCAAGCTCTTTGTCATTTTGTCAAAGTCATTTGGTTTCTTCTCAAGTGGCTAGCCTCCCAATTCTTGTTTGTTTCCTGTTGTTGCAGATAAGTCAAATATACCACTTAAACAAAGACTTTTTATATAGAGATATATATAATTTTGTACCTCTGAGTTCATATACAAACTTCCACAGATCTATCTATAATATATAGTGAAATGAACAAATTGTTATAACCTTTTTTTTTTTCTTAAATAAGAAAAGTGTACCTCTGTATATATATATATATATATATATATATATATGTGTGTGTGTGTGTGTATGTGTATATTTGTATATTAAATATTTGTGAAATAGAATTGTTTGATCATTTTACTGTGTGTAAACAAATGACTGATGTTTAATGAGATTGTTAGTGGTACAAAGCAATACTTGGAACCATTTAACTTAGTTGATTTATACTAAGTTGAATTGTTAGAAATAGAACTGTTTGATTATTTAACAGTGTGTATCTACAAAATAAGTTTACAAATCATATATTTAACATATATATATATAAACAGGATTTTACATTAAATAACCAACGATGGTTGATAGGCCAAAAAACCAAAATAATCCAATCTGTTTTGAGTTCATGTAGAGGTTCTTGATGCCTGTTCCAGGCTATACAGCAGATTTTGACTTTGTGCAGGAGTATTTGCAAGAATTGTTAGATCATCTGCACAATCTGCAGCCATGAAAGTTTCTGCGAGATAGTCTGCTTCTTGCCTTTTTTAGTTTGAGACGAAAATGTACTACTAATATCATCAGTAGATCTAATGAAAGAAAATGGTCTCACACTAAAAAAAGGACAGAAGCAGACAATATCCCACAGAAATATATATATATATATATATATATATATGATTTAGAAAAATTGGTATCTGTCTATAGACACCCAAAGAGAAAGTTATAAATGGACATATTCAAGAGGTGATTGGAGGTGGCCATGGTGTAATGGTTATCGTCATAGGAAATGGACACGGCGACACGAGTTCAAATCCTGGATGAGTCTGATTGCATTTCACAGAGCACTAATACCCTTGGGAAAGGTATGAATCCAATTATTCTCCCTCCAGCTATGGGTAAATAGTAGGGTAGACTAGGTTATTCAGCCTTGGTAAGGCAACTAGTCTAGGAGAAGGAAAACTCTGAATTGAAACCTGTTAAACTCCGCTTAAAAATTGACCTTGTGTCATATCCTGCCTGAGCAAAGAGGTTGGTAAATAGGATATACAAGAGGTAATTATAAATAAAACAAGTATATTCACTTGAGTGCTTGGGACTAAACTATCTATAAATGTTTTTGATGTGAGAAAAACATTTTTAGGTGTTAAATTACTATGTATCCTGGTCATGACTTGAGATGCGTGGATGTGTTTTAACCTTTAAATAGAAAAAGAAAAAATCTTATAAAGTAACTTGTAATATTCATACTTTGACATGTGTAGAAAATATATGGAAAGTCCTAGGAATTGTTTATGCTTGTTGCAGACACATTTTGTAGAGAAAAGATCTAGCTATGGCAATTGTTCATATCTGAAGCGGGCAATCCTTCTTTTATTATCTGCAAATGTATTTTTTTCATTGTTTTTACAGGACAAAGAAATTTCTCTTGAGATAGTCATCAGCTGGTTCCAAATAGTTGATAGTGTGTGAGATTTGTAGGGATTTATTTAAATGTATAAATGCAAAATTCACCAAAAGTTGGTTTGTTTGAAATATTCCACAAGGTTTTAACATTTGGTTTGATTTGGTTTCTTTGTTTAATGGCATATCAACCTTTGTAGGTTATTTAATGCCAAATCCATTCTCCTAGAAGAACAGTAGTGGTACTATTTAACTCATAGATGGTAGGATAAGGGGGATCATGCCTTTCCCAAGGGTATTTGCCCGAAAGTGAACGTAATAGCACGACTGGAGTACAAACTCGCTTACTACGATTCCGCAGGCCATTGCTTTAACCATTACACCACGAGGACCCCCCCTTTTAACATTTGGAATGTCTTGTATGTATACTTATCTACAATCTACATGTGTGTGTGTATGTATATATATATATATAGGTGTGCGCCTGTGTATATATGTGTTTGGGTGGATCTATATTTGTATATACACAATTCTATGCATGTTAGACTGTATGTATGTTACTTTGTGTATATATATATATATATATATATATATATATATATATATATATATATATATATATAAGGGTCTGGGTGTGAATGTATGTGTATGCATATATGTGGTGGGGGTAGAGTTGGATTGGATGTATGTATGTATATATGTGTTTTCTGGGTGTGTATTTATATATATGTGTATGTGTATGTATTTCATAATGTGTTTATATAAAAAGTTGGAGTGGATGTGTGTGAGTTTTATGCGTATTTGCACTTTCATAATTGTAAAGTTTGCCAAAACTGAGCAATTGGATGCTGGTGACAACAACAATAGATGACATTTTCATAAAGTCAACCACTGGTCACACTGTTAGTTGTTCATCACACATCCCTCTTCCTCCCCCTCTCTTGAATCATCGTTCACTCCCATACCGACATTCATCATTATTCCCATAAAGCAACTCAAAAGAATTTTGTCCACACCCTGACCCTTTCCTTCCTAAAAGTCCACACATTGTCCTAAGACTACCATACACTCACCTATTATTTTTTGGGGGGGGATTTCCTTTATCGGATGCAAACTGGAGTACCTAACAATGTTCTTCGTTAAATTTATTTGGTAGGTTAATTGTTGATATATTTCTGGGGTGTTGTTTTTTAGCTGACAATTGGTTGATCTCTTCTTCTTTCAGACAAAATCTAGAGATTGTACAGGAATTAGGAGATGTAGCATCGGTGGGGCGAGCCTGTGGTAACCTAGGCAACACCTACTATCTGTTAGGAGATTTTGAAAAGGCTATTCGTTACCATGAAAAGGTAAGTCACTAATTTACTTGTTTGTTTATCATTATTATTTTTCGATATTTGTATAAAGAGAGAATAATGTGAGTGTGCATTTATACATACATATATGTATGTAGGTGTGTTTGTGTGTGTGCAGCTATATATATATATATATATATATATATATATATATTATTGTGTGTGTGTGTTTTGTTTTTTGTTTTTTTTAATTTTTACTGGTCTCATAGCCTGATTTGTTTGTGTGGAAACTACTCACACCGCCTCTCTTGGGCAGCAATAGCCTGGTTGAACCCATCCCTCTCCAGGTCTACAACTAGTTTGAATTCAGAGTTTTCTATCTAGATCAGTTGCCATAACAAGGTTAAAGAGCCCAGTCTGCCTTACTAGCTAGAGGGAGAACAGATGGATTCATGCCTTTCCCATTAGCACAAAGTGAAATGCAAGTAGTCTCCCTCAGGATTTGAACTCCCCTTGCTGATTCCATCTCCTATGCCCATACACTAAGCATGCCTCATAATTTGAAATATATTGTTTCTAAAGTTTTAACATGCAAAGTATGTTTTTCAGCCTTCATACCTGGTTGTGAGGGGTACATTTAATATTCACACACAATTCATACTTTTTTTCCTATGTTTATTAACACTGTGAAATGCAAATAGCCTTATCTTGGATTTGAACACTGATTGCTCTATCCATTTCCTACAAAGATAACCGTTATACCACAAATTTGTGTGTACAAATGCATACATACACACACACACACACACACATATATATATATACATACACACACACACACGTATAGATATATACATACACACACATACATATATATATATATATAAATACACACATACACACACACACACACATATATATATACATACATATATATAAGGTATTTTTCCATGCAGTAAATCCGGAGTAGGAAACAATTCCGTCAGGACAATTAAATTATTCAAAATTCGAATATTTAAATATTCCTGGTGAAGAGCTCAATGTAAATAATTTCACAGAGCAAATATTATTTCAAGATTAAACCAATATTCAGTCACATTAGGATTATAAATTTATTTCCATTCTGTTAATAGCATTGATATGAATCAAAAACTCAAAAAAAAAATTTCACAGGACTTCTTCAAATCCAACATCTGAAGGAGTCCTGTTAAAAAAGTTTTTTTGTGTTTTTGATTCATATCACTGGTCTTAACAGGATAGGAATAAATTTATAATCCTAATGTGACCGAATATTAGTTTTTGCTTGAAAGAAATTTTGTATATATAATTGCAACACTCTGTATATGTTTCAATTTATTCTTCTTATTCAAGATTAAACATACAGCTAATATAGCTGAATTATAATAAATGATCATGTGTGTACAGGTTGATAAATAGTGTATTAACAGTACACAGACCCATATACATATATGGTATGCAAGTCAAAATCTGTATTGTCTTTCAGGATCTTGAAATTTTATTTTTGTGTGTGTTTGTGTGTGTATATGTATGTATAAAATTAGAATTTAATGCTAAAAGCATTTTTAATCTGTAAAATCTTTACAGTACATTAAAAACTGAGCAGTATTACTATATTTTCACAAGTATGAAATAGGATAAGGATAAAACAGAAAAACTCATGACTTTTGTTGTGTGTATCTTGGGGATTTTTTGTGTGTGGGGCTGTGGGTTTTAAATTTACTGGTAGCTCTTTCCCCTTTTTTTCCCCCATTTTATTTATATATATATATATATATAATGAATTAAAATCTCTAATCTTAAAAAAATATCTTAATAAAAAAAAAAAAAAAAAAAAAATTTCTGTGAATTCAAAAGCAATAACATTTCATCAGTTTTACGTTTGAAAACAATCAATGACAGTTGAAAGTACTTTGGAAAACAATGTGAACAATTTCTTCGCAAACTATTTATACAAGATAAATAAAAACAAGTGAAAATGAGCGAGTTTATGAATACAGATCTTAGCTGTCATCTTTGATAAAAATCTGTTAACATATAAGAGAGATTTCAGAAAAATGATCAATCTAAAATAGACTAGGGTACGATTAATGTGGAATTAAAAAGTCATGAATAGGCCAAGATAAAAAGAGTGGGCTGTATAGATTGTATCTAGCTGAACAGATAACTAAAGAGAGGCTTTAGTTGGTACCAACAAAAATGTGTAGCTACTTAAACACCAAAAAACACCAATTTTAAAAAGCTAATAGTCAGATTTTAATAAAATTTTCAATAATCAAGGCAAAAAAATGGTTGAAGTTTATTTTTTAAATAGTTTCCATTCAAAATTTTTAGTCCGCTCCAATTTGCACTTTGATAATTTTTAAAGATTAAAGATAATTTATTGGATAAATAAGTTTTGTTTACCTTTTCATTTTATTATTCTTTTTTATTCTTTTTATGATCCTTGTTTATTATGGAAGATTTATTTTATGGACTTTAAAAACAGGAAAATTAAAATAAGTGTTGCTTTCCTCAAAGCAACTTTTCACCTATTTGACTTTTTAAAATATTTACTAGGAATTTCATCAGTGAAAAAGAAATAGATGAATAAATAATCGAATAAATAGCCATTGATATTTGAATTTTTTAAAAATATTGTACATAAAAGATTTAGCTTTTGTGATTTGAATGTCTCAAAGTTAAATGAATATGACTGGAATGGGGGGTATTTAATGTACTTTTTTTTTTTTTTTCTTTTTTTTTTTTCTTTTTTTTTCTATGGTTATTGTTTCAATGATAATTTTGGTATGGAAGTCTGTTTGTGCAAGAACTCCTTTAATAAATTTGCCCAGTCAGCTCGGGCTGTAGAATATATTGACTGCTTCTCTGCAGAGGGGTAAGACCCCCCCCTCAATGAGTGTCCTTGATATGACACTAAATAATCTGATGGTGTAGTTGTAGTAACCCTGGAGCTTTGAGGAATGTGGAGTACTCCTTCTGGCCCAGAGTGGTAGTACCTGATAAGGGTCCTATGGATTAAATAGAACTAAACCATGGTTTGAGTTTGCTGTTTTGGGGATTTAAACTGCATATTTATGCTACATTGAATTGCTTGAAATAGAACTGTTTTGACCTAAACTGTATACTTATGCTAAACTGAATTATCTGAAATAAAACTGTTTTGACATTAACTCTGTGTATTGCTCAGTCAGCTGGGGCTGTAGAACACACTGACTGCACCTCTGCAGAGAAGTAAGACCCTTCCCCCAACAAGTGTCCTGGATATGAGACTAAACAAACTGATGGTGAGGTTCCAGTGATGTTTGGGCTTTGGGGAATGTGGAGCACCTCTTCATTGCCATTGCTCCCAGGTCCACTCTGGCCCAGAATGGTAGCATCTGATAGGACCCTATCTATGGGTTAAATAGAACTAAACTGCATGCTTATGCTCTGAATTGCTTGAATTAGAATTGTTTAACTAAACTGAATAGCTGGAAATAGAAATGTTTTGACATCAAAACCGCATACTTAAGCTGAACTGAATTGTTTGAAATAGAACTATTTTCATAAAAATGGATTTGATGTTAAATAACCTACAAAGGTTGATATGCCATAAAAGCCTACTAACCTAACCTAACCTAACCTAACCTTTAATAAATAAATAACTGGTTTAATATAACAAAAATAGAGCAAAAATATTGGATGCAACTTCCTTTTTTATAGATCTTTATTTTTTTTGCTGGTGAAGAAAAGATAAATGTGTACCTTTCCCACTTATAATAGGCTTCACTTGTTTTCAAATTTGATGTCTTAGTATAAGATGCTTATAAATGTATAAATTCCAAATACTTTCAACCAGCATTGGGTCATAACATTCAAAGGATTTATAACTTTTTAACTATATATATATATATATATATATATATATGATACATTTGTAAATACTTGCTCTGACAATCCGTGTGTATGTATGTGTGTATATAGATATATAACAGACACAGTGTCTGTGTGACATAGCATCTCCATGTATGTGTTATATATATAACACATACATGGAGATGCTATGTCACACACACACTATATATATATATATATATATATATATATATATATATATATATATATATGGAGATGCTATGTCACACACACACACTAAAAGAAATGGTGTATATGTATAGTTTCTGTGTGTATGTGTATATATAGAGAGAGAGGGGGGGAGGAATTGTGTATATGTAGTATCTATATGTATAGAATTATGGACACTATGTCCTTAATTGTATAATTTATAAATTCTATACCTTCTCTGCTATTATAGCATTCTTATTGGCAGTTCTACTATATATATATATATATATATATATATATATATATATATATATATATATATATATATATATATATATATATATAATATGGAGAGAGAGAGATGGAGAATATCCATGTTATATACTTTTGAGTCTGTTTCTTAATAGTACCTTTGTGTATATTTTTGTTCTTTTCGAATTTGCATTTTATTATATACACAGAGAGAGAGAGTGTGTGTGTGTGTGTGTGTGTATATATATATATATATATAGAGAGAGAGAGAGAGAGAGTGATGGAGAATATCCATCTTATGTACTTTGGAGTTTGTTTCTTAAAAGTACCATTTTATTCTTTTCTCATTTACATTTTACTATATATATATATATATATATATATATATATATATATATATATATATAATTTTAAAATATTTACTTTTATCCCATTGGATTTAATTTGTGATTTGTTGCAACTTTATTTTGGAAGTCATTTTTTCACTCATTATATTAAATGATGGTAATTAATTCCTTTCACAAGGGCATGAGATGATGAAGTGTTTGCTTACCTGTTTAAAATTGTAAAGATAGCTGAGACAAGTATGTGAATGTAAAAATGAAAATGAATAAGAGGTTATCAATGTTCCATCTGAGAAAATTGGGTTTTTTTTTCTCATGGACTTCTATCAATGGACGCACCAGTGTTAGCTGACCAGCAAAAATTTACATTCATCAGCACTATGCAGATACTGAGTATTGTCTGTTAATGACTTACTGAGAGTAAGGGCTGATAAGGAAGGCTTACAAGAGAAAAACAAGGAATCTATGCTGTTGACACACTTTGTCACTGTTCCTGTGATCTATTTTTGTGATGGAAGTACTAATCATGTTGTATGTCTCTAGAGCAGGAATATCCTAGTGAAACCCATCCCTCTCTAGGTCTACAAATTGTTTAAATTCAGAGTTTTCCTTCTCCGAAACTGGTTGCCATAAAAAGGCTAAAGAGCCTAGTCTGCCTTGCTATTTACTGACAGATAGATAGAGAAAAGTTAAATTCCTACTTTTTTCAAGGATATTAGTGCTATGTGAAACGCAAACAGCCTTGTTCAGAATTTGAACTCTCATTCAAAAACTATAACATGGTACCAAAGATGATCAAGAGACAAAGTAAAGAATTAGTTTAGTTTTGTTTCTTTGCTTAATGACATATCAACCTTCATGGGTTATTTAATGTCAAATCTATCCTCATAGAAAAACAGCTGTGATACTATTAACCCATATCTGGGGTAATAAGAGGTGTTCATGCCTTTCCCAAGAGTATTGGTCTGAAAGTGAACATAATAGTGCAACTGGAGCTTGAACCAACTTACTTCAAGGCTGCTGTCTAGTAATTTAACCATTACACCACAGAAGCTTCCTTCCTCCCTCTCCCGTAAAGGATTTGTTTTAGGTTTAAATTTGAGCTCCTATATAGCGATGGCTTTTTATACCTTGAGGCAAAAAAGATGAGTTTGTCTCACTAAGAACTTAATCTTTATTGTCATCTGATTCGACGTGTTACTCACTTTTATAGAAATGATAACCCAAATGAGTTGCAATGAAAAGAAAACTTTGTTATTGAATCTGTCTGGATGTTAGTAGACACTTGACCAAAGTTATATCGAAGACCAGTAGTTGCCCATACAACAGGTCCTCCTCTTCGTGACACTGATGTTTTCTAAGGACAAGTTACTATACAACTTAACATTAGTCCACCCTATCAGCAGGATTTAGGAGATGCCCGTGGTGTAATGGTTATCATAGTAGGAAATGGACATGGCGACACGGCTGATTGCATTTCACATAGCACTAATACCCTTGGGAAAGGTATGAATCAAATTATTCTCCCTCCAGCTATGGGTAAATAGTAGGACAGACTGGTTTTCAGCCTTAGTGAGGCAACTAGTCTAGGAGAAGAAAAAACTCTGAATTTAAACCTGTTAAACTCCGCTTAAAAATTGACCTTGTGTCATATCCTGCCCGAGTGGAGGGGTTGGTAAATAGGATCAGCAGGATTTAGAATATGCTGAGTGTATTACTTTTATACCAAATATCCAAAACCCTCAGAGACCCCCTCAACATCAAGAACAAAATTACCAAATAAATCAATGATAAACCAAATATTATACAAGACCATAGAAACAAACAAAAACCATGTAACTCCCAAGGTAGCCTAGTTGGTTGGGGCTGTAGAATACACTGACTACATCTCTGCAGAGGGCTAAGACCCCATCCCAACAAGTGCCCTAGGTATGACACTTAAATGCATCCCCTTCATGGCTATTACTCCCAGGTCCACTCTGACCCAAAGCTGTGGTACATGTTAGAGTTATCTCTATGGGTCAACGATAACTATTTAATCATTTACTATACTTGGAACCATTTGACTGTATTCAAACAAATGATTAATATTAAATTGAATTATTAATATTAGATAGCAATACTTGAAACCATTTAACTATGTAAAACAAATAATATTGAATAGAATTATTAGTGTAAAATAGCAAAAAAGTGTTAGAAGAAGCTAGATGGCAATTACGCAAGAATGCTGTGAGCAATATTGAACAAGTTCTGGTGGCAACACCCAACAAGGCACCAACTATACAGCCACCTGCCTCCCATCATGAAAACTATCCGAGTTAGATGAACCAGACATGCAGGACACTGCTGGAGAAGCAAGGATGAGCTCATAAGTGATGTACTCCTATGGACCCCAACATATGGCCGGACAAAAGCAGGACGACCAGCTCGAACATATATTCAGCAGCTATGTGAGGATACGGGATGTACCCCTGAAGACCTGCCAGAGGCGTTGAACGATAGGGAGAAGTGGCGAGAGAGGGTCAGGGATATCCGTGCTAGTGGCACAACATAATGATGATGATGATGATGATGAATGAGATAGCAAAACAGAAAACCATTTCGTGTCCTGGATATGAAATTAATCAACATCTGATAGTAAGGCTCCAGTCCTAGAGTTTGGGTAATGTGGTGTACACCTCTGACCCAATGTAGTGTACACCTCTGACCCAAAGTGGTGTACACCTGTTTGCATCCATCTCTGTGTCAAAAAGAACTGTTCAATCTTTTATTTGGGATTATTATTAATCTTAAATAGAATTATTTATGTTAGATAACAATACTTGAAACTATTTAACTGTGTGCAAGCAAATAATTTATTTCATATGGAATTAGTGTTACATAACCATACTTTAAATCATTTGTGTACAAACAAATGTGCTCTGGCTTGTTTAAAAATGATACCTACAAACTATTTACTTTACTGTGACATCATAGTAAGTGAGGAGGAGTCTCCATGGTGCAGTGGCTAACATGCTGGACTGTGACATCCTAGTAAGTAGGAGGGAGTTTCCATGGTGAAGTGGCTAACATGCTGGACTGGGACATAGTAAGTAGGAGGGAGTCTCCATGGTGCAGTGGCTAACATGCTGGACTGTGATATTGTTGTTAGGGTAAGTTGCCATGGTGTAGTGGCTAACATCCTGAATTGCAACATCATCGTAAGCAAATTCAAACCCAAATCTTGCAGTTAGGTTCACTTTCAAACTAATAACTTTGAGAAAGGTTTGAACCCCTTCACCCTCCTAGCAATAGATTAAATAATACCATTGCTCTTTTACTACAAGGACGGCTTTGGCATTAAATAACCTGTTACGCTTGATATGCCATTAAAACAAAGAAACCAAGCCACAGAGGTGGAAGATGGCAAAAGTTTGTTTTCTGTGAATAGTTCTAGAAACTGACTAGTTCTGTTTATATTTCCTTTTTTTTTTTTTTGTTTTTTTTTTTTTGCGATGTCTCCAGGACCACAGATTAACAGTGCTTCAGCTTCTTCAGGTGCATTGGAAAAAAGATAGGTCAATGACTTTCCCAAGAGCATGAGAGAAAAGTGAAATGTAAACAGCCTTGTCCAGGTTTGAACTTGGATCATCAAGTTTATTTTCTACAATCATTGCACCACCTCCAAATAATAACAAATTATAGAGGATGTTCAAAGAGCTTTATCAGTGGGGCTTAGAATACCCTGACTCTACCCTCTGCAAAAAGGTAAGATCCTCCCCCACCAAAATAAGGGAGTGTCCTGGGTATGACATTTGAAGGTAAGTCTCCAGTTCTGGAGATCTAAGGAGTGTGGTCTACTCCTTCATTGCCATTACTCCCTGGTCCACTCTGAACTAAGGTGTTAGCATTTGTTAGGCACCCATCTATAGATCAAATAGATCTGTTTAGAGATTGTTTGTATTTGATAGGACTGTGTGCAAAAAGAAACTTTTAGAAATAACTGCACAAAAAATATAAGTTTGAACATGATTTCCTAACCTTTAAGCATAAAATAACCCTAGACAGGTTGTGACATGCCATTCAAATCAATCAGTATTTTCAAATAAAATTTCTTTGAGGGTGGAAACTTATTAGTATTTTTTTATTCTTTATATTCACTTAAAGAACAAAATTAGATATTCAGTCTGGCAGTAGACATTTCTGCTGGATTTGATTTGTGATTTGTGCAACTTCATTTTGGAAGGCATTTTTCACTGATCATATTAAATAGTGGTAATGGGCCACAAGGTCAAGATGACCCGATCTGAATTATGGTAAACATCAGTGACGCCATCAGAAGAATATTCCACTCGTCATGTCTAGAGTCTGTAATTCTGTTTCTTTGTGGTGTTTGATATTCATTGGCATTGTTGCACTTCAATTGTAAAGGATTTTGAGGAATAACCATGAAGAAATAAAATTTATTCTCAGCCTGGGAAGGAACAAAATACACCTAAACGTTTTGTTTTTGTTTTTTTTGGTGGGGTATTTTATTTTGTTTTTAAAGATTCCAGCTTTGTTTTTCTTTTAACCTTTTGCATACAAATGAAAATCATTTGTGCACAGATGGTTTTTTTTATTTGTTATTATTAAATATGTGCTTATCACTCTGAGGCATACACTAGCTGAAATATAAGGGGATGCAGAAAAGTTCTAAGACAAACCAAGAATGGGATTTAGAAGCACAAAAGCTTCATGCTAGTCTATGTATACATTGAGATTATGTCATAGGAAATGGAATCAGCAACCCAAGTTTAGATCCTGGGGTTGTAGAATACACAGACTGCAAGACTGTAAGATACCCCCACCCACCCCAATGAGTGTCCTATCTGTGACACTAAACCATCTGATGGTGAGGTTCCAGTGATGATGGGGCTTTGGTGAATGTGGAGCACCCCTTCATTGCCATTGCTCCTAGGTCCACTCTGGCCCGTAATGGTAGCATCTGATAGTGCCCTATCTATGGGTTAAATAGAACTAAACTGCATGCTTATGCTCAACTGAATAGCTTGAATTAGAACTGTTTGAATAAACTGAATAGCTTGAAATAGAAATGTTTTTGACAATTAAACTGTGTACTTACATTTAAACTGCATACTTATGCTAAACTGAATTGTTTGAAATGAAACTGTTTTTACGCTAAACTGAATTGTTTTATATAGAACTGTTTTGACATTTAACTGTGTGTAAACAAAATCTATTCTTATACTAAACTGAATAGCTTGAAATAGAAATGTTTTTGACGATTAAATTGTGCACACATGCTAAACTGAATTGTTTGAAATAGAACAGATTATTTGTATAAAAATGGATTTGACATTAAATGACCTACAAAGATTGATATGCCATAAAACCCAACCAACCAACCAAATCAGATCCTAAATAAGTCTGTTTGCATTTCACATAGTGCCAATACCCTTGGGGAAGATATAAACCCAATTATTCTCTCTCCAGCTATGAGTAAATAGTGGGGTAGAATAGATAGGCTCTTTAATATTGGTAAGGCAACCACTCTAGGAGAAAGAAAACTCTGAATTCAAGTCATACTTAGAGAGGAATGGGCTCTATCAGGCTAAAACATGCCATATGAGTAGCGCTCCTCTGACCAAATCAGGTTACAAAAGTAAGTCAAGAAAGTAAACACTGAATTCAAACCAGCTTTACTCTGCTTAAAAATTGACCTTCGTAGCTGACAGTTTGAGTAAATATGTACATATCTATCCAGTATTTGGCTTATCATTTCTCAAGTTTCTTTAACTCATTCAAAAAATTTAATAATCTTTTTTTTTAGTTGATCCTTTCTTGGTTGGGCTGAGTACTTTTCAGTTTCCACTTGTACACATTTATTCTAGGTAAGATGTCAAAACTTAGATCAGGGAAGTCTCCATAGCATAGAGACTAACATGCTAAACTATAACAGTAGTTTGAAATCCAATTGTGCTATACCATTCACTTTCAGACTAAAAAGCTATGAGTCCACTTATCCCTCCTAATTATGAGTTAAATAGTACCACAACGGTTCTTCTCCAAGAATAGCTTTGGCATTAAATAACCCACAAAGGTAGATATGCCATAAAACAAAGAAACCAAAAACTTAGATAAAAATATGTTAAAATTGACACAAATGTCAAAAATCCTTTTATTTCACTTACTACTTTGTATGACACTAGATTGCATCCCATAGTGATGCTCCAATTTTGGATCTTTGGGCAACATAAATTCACCCCTTTATTTTAATTACTCCCCTGTCCATTCTGATCCCACTGGTAGTAACTTTTTTTTTTTTTGTCCAATTAATTATTTGTATTGGATAGGAGTATGCAAAACCATTATTAGTATAAGATTGGTTTGATTTCATTGTTTAATAGTATATCAACCTTTGTGGCTAAGCCATCTCTGTAGAAGAACAGCAGTGATACTATTTAATCCAAAGCTGAAGGAATAAGGGAGTTCATACCTTTCCCAAGGGTATTAATCTGAAAGTGAAATTAATACCACAACTGGAAATCAAACTCTCTTACTTGAGGTCACAGACAAGCACTTAAGTGATTAAACCATGGAGACTTAACCCTTTAGTCTGAGATTGAAATACTTGATATCATAAAACTGTGTAAACAAATGATTATATGCATTTTTTTTTTTTTAAAGTGCGATTATATTGTGACTGTAAAAACCAAGGTCAGCCAGATAATTACACTGGTCCAACTACATTGATTAATTCCACTTCTCAGACATCAAAAAAAAAACTTCTCTTGGTTATGACATTAAGCAGCATCCATTGATGAAGTTCCTGTTCTGGAGTGCTGGGAGTGTCTTTTCATCATATTTACCCAACCCCTCCGCTCGGGCAGGATATGGCACAAGGCCAATTTTTTTAAGCGGAGTTTAACAGGTTTGAATTCAGACTTTTCCTTCTCCTAGACTAGTTGCCTCACCAAGGCTGAAGAACCTAGTCTGCCCTACTATTTACCCATAGCTGGAGGGAGAATAATTGGATTCATACCTTTCCCAAGAGTATTAGTGCTATGTGAAATGCAATCAGTCCAGGATTTGTCCTTTCATTGTCATTACTCCTAGTTTTACTCAGAACCAGAGCACCTGCTAGAATCCTGTCTATGAGTCAAATTGGACATTTTGAATTAATTAGAATGATTTCCATTGATATTCTAATGAAATATAAAGTGTTTATCTGTTTAAACTGATTTAACTATTTAATTGCTTATAAATGATAAGAATTAAATAAGAATATTTGAAACCATATTGTGTACAAATTATTAGTCTGAGATGAGAATAATTTATTGAAGATATATAATTGTTATTAATTGTTTGTCCAGTCCCTGAGGTAGCCTTGAAAGGAAATGCCAACAGAACCTGAACAATTTTTACACCTGCTCCTTTTACTACAAAAGCAATTAAGAAATAATTAAAAAAAAAAAAAAAAGTTTAAAAGGAATAATAGCCATTTCCTATACTTTTACTGCATAAGCAATTAAGAAATACTG
Organism: Sepioteuthis lessoniana; assembly: GCA_963585895.1. NCBI lineage: Eukaryota > Metazoa > Mollusca > Cephalopoda > Myopsida > Loliginidae > Sepioteuthis > Sepioteuthis lessoniana. Next base: position 158,838 of record CAUZXS010003541.1, read on the forward strand.
TACTCTATCCAGAAAAAATTGTGTTAGTATTATCCAGGGCAGAAAAGCAAAGTTTGAAGGGAATAATAGTCATTTCCTATACTTATACTTTTACTAAATTAAGAAATAAAACATACTATCCAAGAAAAAAATTTGTATCATTAAGGGTTTTTGGACTATTGTCTTCATCTTTATTGTTAAGTATTCCTGTATTGTTACTCACCTGACTGCAGTTTAACAGTTTTGAATTCAGAGTTTTCCTTTTCCTAGACCTGTTGCCATACCAAGGTTAACAAACCCAATCTGCTCTATTATTTACTCATAGCTGGAGGGAGAATAATTGGATTCATACCTTTCCCTAGGGTATTAGCACTATGTGAAATACAAACAGCTTAGTATTTGAACTCAGATTGTTGTATTCATTTCCTGCAACAGTAACCATTACTCTATGAACGCCTTAAGTATTATATAGATTGTTATTGTATATTTTTGTGGATTATTTATTGCAAAGATAGGAATAGTATTTATATGATAAAATGCAAATCATCCTGTCTTGTTTAAATAACTCTTCTTGATTTTTTAATATATTTGTAATTTATTTTTACCCCACTTTGTTAAAACGTATGTTATATACCTTTCTGTTAACATTGGCGGTAAGTGAAATAGAATATTAGGGTGATTTAAAGGTATTTTTTTACTTCTTTGGGAACAGACAGACAAATTCTTCCCAATTATTGATATAGATTTGGTAACTCCATTGGCCTAGTGGGTAGAGTGTTCGCCAATGGTCCGGGAGACCTGGGTTCAATCCCAGGTCACGTCAGACCGAAGACTTTAAAAATGGTTCTTGATACCTCCTTGCTTAACACTCAGCAATATGTTTCATATCAAGGGTAAAGTGGAACAATCCAGGGAAAGGAGTAGCACCCTCCCCTACCCCTCTCTGTAGTAGCTATTGAAAATGTTGTTTTCTGGTCGCCCTTGACTACGGTCACCAACTTTACTTTTAATATCAAACCATTTGGCTGTCAGTAGTGAGGCAGACTGGACTCTATAACCTTGGTATGGCAACTGCTCTAGAAGAAGGAAAACTCTTTATTCTACCTGGCTATTCTTGCCCAAGACACACTACATGAAAAGTACCTCCATAACCAAACCAGGTTACTAGATGTCAAAAAGAAAATCTCTAAATCTAAAAAAGGTTTACTCTGCTTGAAAATTGACCTTGCATCACATCCTGCTTTTGGTGGAGGGGTTGGGTAAATATATGCTCTGCTTGAAAACTGACCTTGTGTCACATTCTGTTTGTAGCGGAGGGGTTGGGTAATTACATGCTCTACTTGAAAATTGACTTTGTATCACATCCTGTTTGTGGCGGAGGTGTTGGGTAATTACATACTTCTCTAAAAAAAATTGACCTTGTGACACATCCTACCTGTGGCAGAGGGGTTGGGTAAATATATGCTCTGCTTGAAAATTGACCTTATATCACATCCTGCTTGTGGTGGAGGGGTTGGGTAATTACATACTTCTCTTAAAAATTGACGTTGTTATCTCATCCTGCTTATAGCAGAGAGTTTAAGTGAATATTTACATAGGGATCCAGCACTTGGCTCATCATTTTTCAAATTTCTTTAACCCTTTCAAAAAAATTCAGTGAATTTATTCCAGGCAATTGACCTTGTGTCACATCTTGCTCATAATGGAGGGACCGGGTAAATGCATGAACACACTAATGAACATCATTGCACAATCTATCTTTGATGAACTGTAACATTTTCTGTTGTTAGTTTTCTTTTTTGCTCTGCCATGAATAACTTCTCTGGGTGAGTCCTCAATTGCATAATAGCCGATCTATTGGCCTGCAACTTTATAGTGAGCGAGTTGAAATTCCAATTGTACTATTGGGTTCACTATCAGATTGGTTGATTGGTTGGTTGATAGCATATCAACCCTTTTCAGGTCATTTAACAACAAATTAGATTTCAAACAATTCAGTTTAGTATAAATACAGCTTCAGCTTACAAACGCTTAAATATAAAAAAAAAGTTCTATTTAAAGCAATTTAGTTTAGTTCTATTTGACCCATAGAGAGAACCTAATTAGGTGCTACACTCTGGGCCAGAAGGGGTACTCCGCATTCCCCAAAGCTCCAGGATTACTGGAACTTTACTATCAGATTGTTTAGTGTCATATCTAGGACACTCTTGCAGGGTGGGGGTGTCTTACCCCTCTGCAGAGAAGCAATCAGTGTGTTCTTCAGCCCCAGCCAACTGAGCCAATTCTCTTTCAGACTAATTCCCTTGGGGAAAAGTATGAATCTCCTTATCCCCCCCCCCCGCCAACTATCTGTTAAATAGTACCTTTACTGTTCTTCTGTAATGATAGCTTTGGCATTAAATAACACATAAAGGTTGATATGCCATTAAAAAAAAGAAATGGAAACCAAACCAATAACTTCTATTAGGATGAGTGTGTAGTGTCTGAGCACCCTGCCTAGAATCAGTCACACATTCCCTCAGATCCAGATGTTTGGTTTAGAAAAATTAATATCTTTATGAAAAATTGTTAGATGTACTAATTTATAGGTAATACTGTATGTACATCTCTCTCTCTCTCCCCCCTCTCCCTCAATATGTATATATATATATATATATATATATATATATACACACACACGCACACTTATATGATTTTCTCTGTATTTCAGAACTACTAAAATTTGGTTTATTTAAGATGTTACTGATGTCTATGAGTAGTATATATATACACACACTTAGTATTCTTAAAGCTGTTATAATCAATATACAGCGTCTGCCTCTGTGCAGATATACGCTCAAATTAATGAAGAACTTATCCATTTCATCCTTTTTTAGTTTTGCTTGTTTTTGTTTTTTATATAAGTCTGCCTCTTTTGGTCTCCCCTTTTAAGAATTTATCCTAATCACCAGTCCACCTTCATTCCTTTTGAAAAGTTCTCAGTCAAAAGGTATCTCAAGTTTTATCTTATATCCTATCTTAATCAATCTTAACTGGTCTTATCAGAATCATGTCTATTTTGGAAGTAATTGTGTGTATGCATGTATTTATACATATAAATGTGTGTGTATGTGTATATATATATATATATATATATATATATATCTGTGAAAGTGTTGGTCCAGTTAGCTGGGGCTGTAGAATACATATATATTTGAAAGAATGTGTGTGTGTGTGTGTGTGTGTATGTATATATATATATATATATATATATATTGTCGATCGCTGGTGGTGTTCAATGTGGCATGTAACAAGGGTCTTCTTGAGGGTGTCTTTAAAACGTTTCTTTGGTGCCCCTCTGTAACAGTAGTTAGTGGAGAGTTCACCATACAGGGCTTTCTTGGACAGGCGATGACCTCCATTCTAGAGACAGCGTAGCTGTGACTTCAGCAACATGGCTTCTATGCTGGTGATTTCTGCCTGATCAAGAACCTCAATATTGGAGACATAGATACTCCAGTGAATGTTGAGGATAGTGTGGAGACAGTTCTGATGGAAGCGCTCAAAGAGTCATAGATGATGACGGTTGGTTACCCATGACTCGGAGCCGTACAGCAGGGTGGTGAGTATGACAGCTTGATAGACGCTAATCTTAGTGCCCTTTTTCAGATGCTTGTTATTCCATGCTCTTTTGTAGAGTCTTCTGAAAGCACTGTTTGCCTTGACCAGCCTGTTGTCTACTTCCCTGTTGAAGGGATTGGAAGTGCTCAGACCAACAACTCAGAATAGAGGCCTGGTCTATAAAAAACACTTGCCAATCCGCACTGTGCAAGGGACTCTGGACCTGGTGAGTCGGGCCATACACCACCTTGAGGGCTTTGTCAAAGGCTCTGTAGTCACCTAGGGCTGTGTATTGCTAAGTTTTTTTTGTGAGATTGGTCCAACACTCATTTTAGATCTCAAAGCTTGCGCTGGAGGATACTGCAAATGAGCCGGAAGGTAGCCCTCCTCACAGGACATAACAGCTGAACCAAGTGCGCTTGGTGGGATGGTCTCTTCTTTATTAGCAGTTCCTAAATCTCTTGGTTGTTCTTATCAAACTAGTCTTTGTTCTTCTTAATGGTAAACCCCAGAACCTCTTTAGATGTCTGCAGGATGGCACTCTTCAGTTGTTCCCAGAATGTTTCAGAAGTATCTTCTGATCAGTCGCTGTTTTCAAGCTTAGACTGTAAGCCTGCCTGAAAATCAGCTTTCACTTCATCTGACTGAAGTTTATTCAGATTGAACTTTTTCTTGGGGGACCTCCCTTTGTTGATTTAGGTTTGAAGTGCAGCTTATGTTTGCAGCACACTAGGCAATGGTCGGTGTGGCATTCAGTGCTGGGCATCACTTTGGTGTAAATGATGTCCTTGAGGTCACGCTTGTGCACAAGGACATAGTCAATGACGTGCTAATGTTTGGACTGAGGATGCATCCAGGTTGTTTTAAGTCTGTCCTTTTGCTGGAAGATGGTGTTGGTAATAGCAAGTTGCTGCTCAGTGCAAAGCTTCAGCAGCAAGCACCCATTATCCTTACAGTTACCAGTGACATATCTGCCAAGTACTCCTTTTCAGAAATCTGCATCTTTGCCCACTCTAGCATTGAAATCACCAAGGATTATCACCTAGTCATCTGCAGGGGGGCTTTGGGGACAGCTGCAGAGCTCCAAGTAGAACTTGTCTTTTTCTGCAGGTTCAGCTTGAAGAGTTTGAGCATACACACCAAAAAGCATGGCATACCACTTATTTTTCAGAAGGCACATGGACATAATGTGGTCGGAATGACCACTTGGCAGATTTTCCAACCTGGAAGCAATGACCATGAAACTGATGCCTGAAAGGCACCCCTGTATATATATATATAAATGTGTGTGTGTGTGTATATATATATATATATATACATATATATAAATGTGTGTGTATATATACATACAAATGTGTGTGTGTGTGTATATCTATCTATATGTGTGTGTGTGTGTGTGTGTGTATATATATATATATATATATATGAATGTGTGTGTGTGTGTATATATATATATATATATATATAATCAGACACCCAACAATACCTCCATTTCAAAAGCCACCACCCCAAAAACTGTATAAAATCCATCCCTTACACTCTAGCAAGTACAATACACACAATGATCATGGATAAAAACCTAAAAAAAACTTGCCTTAAAAGACTACACGAAACCCTACATCAAAGAGGATACCCAATAACACTAATAAATAAAGGGTTGGATTTAACAGAAAAAATGCCAAAAAGAGAATTAAGGAACCTGAAAAAGCACAACAACGAGGAAACCCCTAGCATACGTTGTAACCTACAACAAAAATAATCCAGAACTATTCACTGAAATATTGAAAAATCTAGAAGAACTTAAAAACAAGGACAAAATCAAAGAAATACTAGACACAACAAAAATCATTAAAAGCCAAAGACAAGGCAAAAATCTTAAAAGAATACTCACCTCTTCTACATTCGAAAAAAACACAACACAAAGAGTTTCCAAATGCAATAATAAACAATGTAAAATGTATGATATAATTATAGAAGATGAATCCTATGCTTTTAAAAACTCGGAAACCAAATTCAAAATAAATAAAAATCTAAGCTGCAACTCAAAAAACGTAGTCTACAAAATTGAATGTAGCAAATGCAAAGAAATATACATAGGGCCTTTAATATAGACAGGCCCTTAATACAAAGACATAACTTCACAAGAGTAATATCAAAATAGAAGAAAACAGAAAATTAAATGTTTTGGAACACCTATACCAATGTAGTTAAGGTAAATTTAAAATAATGCCACTATATCAAACCAAAGACTACACGCTACTTCAAATAAAGGAAAAGGATTTTATTGATAAATTTAAACCAAAGTTGAATAAAACATGAATCATACACACATACACAAATGTAAATAAACATATATATATATATATATATATATATATATATATATATATAAGTGTGTGTGTGTGTACACATTTATATTTATTTTTATATATATATATATATATACACACACATTCATATAGATATATATTAAAATAGGTAGGTCTACAAAGAGATTTTGTATTTTTTTAATTTATTTATTTTTATTTTGTTCTCACATATGTGTATGTTTCCAGCTTGTTGTTTTTGTCAGAGAACATATATGGCACAAGGCCTTGTTAGTGGGGGTACTTTTTTTTGTGGTTCCCTGAGAAAAATATGGTTTTACTACTTAGATATTATATATTGAAGAGGTTTTAAGATTAGATCAGCCAAAGTGTTCAATCATTAACAGTATCTAGTACTCACCCTGTTAACAGGACTCAAAATACACTGACTTATCCTCTTATAGAGGGTAAGGATCTTCTCTCATAAACACAATAGCCTGGGTATGACACTAAACTGCATTTGATGGTGAAACTTCCGTTCTGGAGAACCAAAGTGTAAAATACTCTTTTATTGCCATTTCTCCCAGGTTGACTCTCACCTGAAGTGGTCGTACCTGTTTTAGTCCCATCTATGGGCCAAATAAATCTGTTTAAAATTATTAGTATTAGATAGAAATACTTGATACCATATAATTGATAATTGTTTATATTAGGAATAGTTGCTTAAAACTATAACATCAGCTCATTGGCTTAATGGGTAGAGTGTTCGCCAATGGTCCAGGAGACCTGGGTTCAATTCCAGGTCGGGTCATACCAAAGACTTTAAAAACGATACTTGATACCTCCTTTCTTAACACTCAGCAATATAAGGTACGTATCAAGGGTAAAGTGGAGCAATCCAAGGAAAGGAGTAGCGCCCTCCCTCTGCATCTCAGTGTAATAGCTATCGAAAAGGGAGCCTTCTGGTCGCCAACTTTACTTTTTTATTATAATTATTTACTAAAGGTTATCATAATTTTTTAAAACCATATAACTGAAAACAAATGACTATTATTACATAGAAATAATTACTTGAAACCATATAATTGTTAGTATTAGATAGGGATACTTGAAACCATACAGCTGTGGGCATATTATTTTTACTGAATAAGAATATTTGATGTATTACTGTAAAAAGGAAAAAGAAAAACTCTTTAAGAAACAATTACACAAAAATGTCAGTATGAATTTACAATGAACACAATTCCCTAATCTCTAAGCATAAAATAACCCTAGATAGGTTGGTATGCCATTTAAATCAATCAATGTCTCCTGAACAGAAAATTTATCTCAAGGTTAAGACTTGAAAATATGGAAGTTATTAAAATATAATTGTGCAGTTTAACACCGTATCAAAGAGGAATTTCCATTCAAAGGTGCTTTGACCAATGGAAAGTGTGTTGAGTGTCATTGGCACTACTTTGAAGAAAATAAGCATTCCATTCATTGTTCATTTCTATCTTGGTAAATACAGTTTCAGTCTTGATACTTTTTGAATATACTTGATTTTTGTTCTTTTTTGTTTTGTTCTTAAAAAAATAAGGTTTTGCTTCTTTTATATTGTATACCTGATGAGGTCTTAAGAATAGGTCAACCAAAGAATTTTATTATTAACAATATCGAGTACACAAAGAAGAATTTTAATTGCTTAAACAAAATTAGAAAAACTGGTAAATAAATAAATAACAAAAATATTCTGACCTAATTACTTTTTGTTGTTTGCTTTTTGCATTTTTTCCCCCTCAAGGCTTAACATTAACAGATGCCAGTTGACATTTTTTTTAAAGAAAACCTTTTCTATGTAAATAGCATCTTTTTAACAATTGTTCTCTCTTTCCCTTTTATCTCTCTGTAAATGTCACAGAAAATGTTGCATATGAAGCAAAAACTTCTCAGCCATTTCCAGTTTTGTTAAAAGCTATTTAAGGAAGATTCTTTTGTGTGTAGTAATGGCATTTTTGAAATTAGGTCTTTAATGAATTCTACAATCAAATTAACCAATTTCTTCTCTGTGTGTGTGTGTGTGTGTGTACACACACACACCATATAAAAGAAAAAGCTCTGAAAATTATTCATATTTTTTGTAATAATATTTATTTCAGCAGCCCCTATATTTTTTATAAAGTTAGATCTGCATCTTCACACAAAAAATAATGAAGAAAAAAAAAATATATAAACTAGCATAAGCCAAAAGTTTTGTAAATATTTTGGTTATGTGAGGCACAGTTCAAGAGGTTTTGGTGAGGTCATAAAGATGACAAACCACACTGAACTGTGAGATGTCAAGCTCACCTCATACTCTCTGAGTGCTTCTCAACGGATTTGCTTCTAGTCTTTGGAATCCATGTTTATAGGCTTACCTGATTGAGGAGGTTCTTGCAATCCAAGCAAAATTTCTTAGACTATCTAGTGATCATCTGTGTTTTGATCTTTCACTCAACAAATGCTTTGGTTGCTTCCATGACACAATGGCCCAGATAGCCTCTTAAGATTTTAAATTAGATTATATTGCACATTTATCTGCAGGGCTTTCAAATCACATACAAAGGGAAGGAATACACAGTGTGTTAGCACACCAACTACCACAATACTAACAAGTAGGTACGTTCCACAGCTTGAACTGCTTTAATCATGTGAGGAATGTGCCCCAAACTCACATGTGCCAAAATATAGCAAAACTTATGACTCACTTTAATTATATATATATGTATATATATATATATATATATACGAGGATCATTAAATAAGTTTCCAGATTTTTTTCATATGGGCACTTTTATTGATAGTACACACATGAAACTCTTTGGAAGTAATCTCCTCCGGCTGCAATCCACTTGTTGTACTGTTCCAACAACTTCTGGAAGTCCTCTTGTGTGAGCATGTCAGTGACCTTTGTTACAGCCTCTTTCATCTCCTCAATTGTCTCATAACGACAGCCTCTGAGCTTAGGGAATAACCAAAAGTCACAGGGAACAAGGTCTGGACTATAGAGAGGGTGAGGAACTGTCTTCATGCCCATCTTGGTCAAATAGTCTGTGACAAGGATGGAGTTGTGGACTGGTGCATTGTCCTGCTGGAAATGCCACTGACCCAATTTGAAGAGTGCTGGCCTCTTCCAACAGAATCTCTTCCTGAACTCCCTTAAAACCTCAACATAGTAACCCTAACCCTTTGGCCAATCAACTCTGTGAATTGACTTCCTTACTCCTCCCACCCCTCTCATCATCCCTCACAGACTCCTTGCCTTCCTTGAATCTCTTATGCCACTCAAAAACTGATGCTCGATTCATGCAAGATGGTCCAAAAGCAGTCTGAAGCATTCCCTACGTTTCTGTGGCATTTTTTCCAAGTTTAAAACAGAATTTTATTGCATATCATTCTTTTAAAGTGTCCTCACATCCAGATTGTATTTTTGAAATTCCCCAGCTGTGACAATCAGACTTTAGTAGGGTGTATTCCAATTGCTGCTGTAGCTGTTCATTTGAACCTGAAATCATAAAAATTGGTCAGTCATATCATAAGATGTATAATAATATACTGAATTTTAAAGAGTCTACAACAATTTTAAATGACTGTACAAAAAAGTCTGGAAACTTATTGAATGCACCACATGTATGTGTGTGTTTGTGTGTATATATATATATATATATATATATATATATATATATATAACAACTTACTCCTCTTCCCTTTCCGTATTTGGCATGTATCACACTAAAAGATAGATCAAGTTAAGCGCTCCACATGTGCCCCCCCCTCCACACACACACACACACATTGTATTCACAATTGTACAAATTTACCTATCAGCAGGTGAATCAGTTAACAAAATTAATTTCAAGCACACCAACTCTCCCCCATGATAACTTCATCTCAACGCAAATGAGCATAAGCAATAAAGAAATAACACTATTCAGAAATTAGATTTGTCTCACATAGTGTTATCCAGGGCACAAAAGCAAAGTTTGAAAAGAATAATAGCTATTTTCTATACTCATCTGAATGACCAGCAGGTGTCTTCTTATTTCCACCCACTTACCCACAATGCAATGCACTCTCCTATAAGAAATCACCTCTCCTTGCTTCTGGCTTTCTCATTAATTACCACATGCCAGCAAGCAGTGCTTGACCACATGCCCAATTCCAACTCTTCAGTAAGTACTTTTTGACCACCTCCACCCCTGATTTCAAGGTCATCCTTACATTACATAATCATATGACCAATAAGGTGGATGCACCTCTCTTCCCGGCATACAAGCTGAAACCACTCTGTTACTATCACTTTGTCTCATAGTATCTTCTCTGTCATTTGGTGAGCCAGTCACTCACTGCACATCTAGGATATGCCATGGGGTCCCATTCACAGAGATGTTATTCTGTGACTGCACTCCAGTTACCATTCCCTGCTCCCATTGCGTGGTACAGTGAGTGTCTGGTGGCTTTATCCAAACTTCTTCTCCAATCTGAATCAAACCAGATCACCTCACCTCTGGTTACTTTTCAGGGATGACCAGAGGATGTCTCAACCTATACCTAAATTTTACTTACTGTGGTACAGAATTCTCCTCTTAGCTTACTTGAGGGGACATATTGTACCTGTAGACTGCCTCAGGGGATGACAATTGGCCCCTTTCGGCTTTTGCCTTTACAGTCCTGTGATGTTTCTCTATGATGCCATTCCCACAAGGTCTGTATGCAGCCCTGTAGTATGTTTCCCCATTCCATCTATCCAGCTCTGCTTGACTGGTGTTGACTTGAAAGCTATGCCATTATTCATTAGGATCTCCTCCACTGGACCTCTCTCCAAGAATAGTTCATTAACAAAGCTGCAATTGCCATTCCTGTTTCTCCACTCAACTCTCGCCACATAGCTATTCTACCAGGCCCAAAAACTACAATCAACAGATATGCACCATTATGATAATGTGTGTGACATCAATTGCTAGTCTCACCCAATATTTGAGACATGAATTTCACCGGCCTCATATGTACTTGGCACAGGATCACTTGATTGGTATCGCTGGCATGTTCACATGACTATGCAAAACTTCTCTGGAGAAGGTTGGGTTTACCTTTCTAGCCAAAAATGGCATCCTTTCTACACCCACTTTTTTCAAGGTAGCATCTTACCTCTTCCACTTGTACAACCAACTCATCCATCGATATTTGGTCCGAGAATCCATTCACAAAGGCCAGCTTTAGAATATTCTCTGCACTCCTTTTCATGAATCGAGCTAACCCTGTGAATCACCTGATGTTGTTGGCATTGGCATCAATTTATTTGCCCATCCATTTGGCTTTTATCAGCTTGCCATAGGCCATAAAAGGCCCATCCGTAAAGGCCTTGATTAACATCAACTTAATCACGTTTTGATTCATTCAATCTCTCTTATTCATTTCTAAGTAGAGAGCCAATATATCCCCCTCAAGGTACAACTGGATCAGTTTCGCCAGTTCAATTATGTATTGCAATTCAGTGACCAGCGATGTAGTGGCATAACTCATGAGAGTCATGCCACTACATCCCTCTGCCCACCAAAGGGGCTGATCACGTCACTGGGGGCATGCATTCTACTCTTTGACCAAAATAACTTGTGGTTTTTCGCTCCTTTCTTCTCTTGCTGCTTTCCTTTCTCCTCCTGCAGCTTTCCTCTGGTCTTCTGCTGCCTTATTTTCTCTCCCTGAGCTCTTTCTCTTCTCTCCATTTTCCTTTGTCACCCACCAATGCCTCTCTCCTCAATGACCAGCTGGTGTCTTTTTATCTCCACTCACTTACCCACAGTACATTGCACTCTCCTATAAGAAGCCACCTCTTCTTGCTTCTGGCTTTCTCATTAGTTACAGCATGCCAGCAAGCATTGCTTGACCACACACCCAGATCCAACACGTCAGTAAGTACTTTTCAACTGCATATGCTTTTACAATATAAGCAATTAAGAAATAACACATAATATTCAAGAACAAAATTTGTCTTATATAGTGTTATCCAATTCACAAAAGCAAAGTTTGAAAGGAATAATAGCTATTTCCTACACTTTTACAATATAAGCAATTAAGAAATAACATTTACTATCCAGGAATAAAATTTTTGTTATATAATATTATCATTATGTTTATGTCTGGTGTTTTTTTTTATTGTTTTTTTTTATTTAAAGGAAGAATTAAATTCTATATTCAAAGTGTTTTTATCTGCACATTCTATATTTTATGTATTTTTTAAATAGCCATGGAATTTCAATGGGTATAGATACTACACTCTAATCTAAGACAGAAGTGACAATCCATATGCAAGTTAGTGTATAACGTATGCTGCAATTATTACAATTTTATAGTTTTACATGTAATCATGTTTTTTAATATTATACTTTTTATTATTATTATTTCAAACAAACACTACACTCTTATCCAAGGCAGAAAATCCAGAGAAAAGCATTCTAAACAGATCCCACAAATACTAAACTCTGTTCCTAGTCAAAGGTGAACCTATGTATAAATAATCCTGTGGTTTTTTATGGGTACTATGCTAGTAGTCATTAAATGATATTAGTGAAAGAAAAAGTCTTAATTCTCTCATGTAAAAAATGATTATTTCACAATTAGTGAAGATAATGTCATTGTTACCTTGACAACACAAGGTGTCTGTCTCTCTCTGTCTCTCTCTCTCTCTCTCTCTCTCTCTATGTATATATATATATATATATATATATATATATATATATATATATATATATATAACACCATTAAAATTTAAAGGAAAAGAGAAAAAGATAAGGCAGAAAGGGTTTTAAAAAAATAACCTGGAACAAGAGACTGAGAACAGGTATCAGGAGGTTTGGGAGTTATTTACAAAGATTTACTTAGTTGAGGCACCCAGTGAGTGTTGAACTCACTTATAATGATTTGCTAATATACCTTGCATCATGGTAGGCAAACAGAAAGCCATATTGTAGCAACCAAGAACAAAGTTTCAACCTCATATCGTTGTATCTTTCACTCTCTCTTCTGTTTTCTCTCTTTTCCCTCCCTTCATCCTTCTCTTCATATTTTTCTCTTTTACTTCATCTTTTTTTTTTACTTTATTTCTTCTTCCTTGCCTCTCTCTCTCTCTTTCATTGTCTACCTCTAAAATTTTCTCTCACTTTCTACTTGGATTTCTCTTTCTCTCTCTCTCTCTCTCTCTCTATATATATATATATATATAACCAGATTTTTCTCTTTTAAACATATTCGATTAAATAAATCAGACACTTTGCTTCTGCTTGTTTTATAGTTAATCCAGTTAAGTTTTTCTATAGTCATCTGACATCAAAAAAGTGCCATATTTTTCCCAAATAGTTTCAGCCCCCACACCTCTGATCATCCCTCACAGACTCCCTGCCTTCCTTGAATCTCTTATGCCACTCAAAAACTGATGCTTGATTCATGCACAATGGTCCAAAAGCAGTGTGAAGCATTGCCTACGTTTCTGTGGCATTTTTTCAAAGTTTAAAACAGAATGTTATTGTATATCATTCTTTTAAAGTGTCCTCACGTCCAGATTGCATTTTTGAAATTCCCCAGCTGTGACAATCAGACTTTAGTAGGGTGTATTCCAATTGCTGCTGTAGCTGTTCATTTGAACCTGAAATCATAAAAATTGGTCAGTCATATCATCAGATGTATAACAATAACATAGTGAATTTTCAAGAGTCTACGACAATTTTAAATACCTGTACAAAAATGGTCTGGAAACTTATTGAATGCCCCACGTATGTGTGTGTGTGTGTTTAGATCATCATGTTGTGCAGCAGGCACGGATATCCCTGATCCTCTCTCGCCACTTCTCCCTATCATTCATCGCCTCTGGTAGGTTTTCAGGGCCACATCCTATATCTTCACATAGCTGCTGTATGTATGTTCAAGCTGGTCGTCCTGCTTTTGCCCGGCCATATGTTGGGGTCCATAGGAGTACATCACTTATGAGCTCATCCCTGCTTCTCCAGCAGTGTCCTGCATGTCTGGTTCGTCTAACTTGGATAGTTTTCGTGATGGGAGGCAGGTGGCCGTATAGTTGGTTCCTTGTTGGGTGTTGCCACCAGGACTTGTTCAATATTGCTCGCAGCATTCTTGTGTAATTGCCATCTAGCTTCTTCTCCAGCTGTTTAGTTAGCGTCCAAGTAGTGCATCCATATAGCTGTATCGATATGACTGCTGCCTGGAAGAAACTGCATTTCATTTTATCGGTCAGGTCTGATTTCCATATGATTGATAGCCTATCGGTAGCTGTCCATGCCTTTGTTTGCCGCGTGTCGATGTCCTTTTCGGTTGATGAGACACTGCTTCCTAGGTAAGTGAATTTGTCTACTAATTTCAGAGGGGTTCTGTCTAGTGTGGAGATGTCGCCTGTTTGATTATAGCACATATATTCTGTTTTGTGTGCATTGACATGGAGGCCAATGCCTGCGGTGGCTCATTCCAAACTATGCAGTAGTGTTCTGGCTTGGCTGGGTGTATTTGCCAGTATTGCTATGTCATTGGCGTAGTCGGCGTCGGTAATTGTTTTTGCGGGGTGCCTTCTGCTTCTTTTCTTTGTCAGCTCGAAGCTGTTTTTTCTGATTTTATCAATCGATGTTCTAAGTACGTAATCTAGACAGATGATAAAGAGGTATGGGGCTAGCGTGTCTCCTTGTAGTACTCCTGCTACAATGTCAAAGTATTCTGTGTCTCCATCCGGTGAATGAAAAAACTCAGTAAACCATTATTTGGCTATTTTAAATTTATTTCAGCTGGCCATTCTTCAAATAGCCATCACACAAAAGAGAAATATTATATATATATATGTATATATTTATATATATATATATATATATATATTGTATTTAAGTGTGTGTGCATACATATATATAAATTGTGTGTGTGTGTGTATATATATATATATATATTGTGTGTGGGTGTATATAGATATTTTGAAAAGCGTATTTTTAGGCAGCAGGTTATTATTCAAGCAAGTTTTGTTAAAAACGATGGAACATTGTTAATTATTTTTACTTTTACACACACACACATATATATATATATATATATATATATGTGTGTGTGTGCATGTTTTTAAGAGGTGACATTCCACACTAAAGGGTGGTCCTCTGAAACTAGTGGACAAGTTCACCTACCTCGGAAGCAGTGTTTCATCAACAGAGAATGACATAGTAGCAAAGGCATAGACTGCTATCAATAGGCTATTGGTCATATGGAAATTGGACCTGACCGATGAAATAAAATGTAGTCTTTCCAAGCGGCAGTCATGTTGATACTACAATACAGATGCACCACATGGACCCTAACTAAATGTATGGAGAAAAAGCTTGACGGCAATCATACAAGAATGCTGCAAGCTATATTGAACAAGCTCTTGAGGCAACACTCTACAAAGCGGCAGCTGTACTGACACTTACCACCCATCACAAAAACTATCCAAATTAGATGAACCGGACATGCAGAACACTCCTGGAGAAGTAAAGATGAACTCATAAGCAATTTACTCCTGTGTACCCCTTCACATGGGCAAGCAAAGTTTGGATGACCTGCTATAACCTATATACAGCAGCTCTGGGCTGATACAGGATGAAGCCTGGAAGACCTCCTAGGAGCGATGGATAATAGAGACAGGTGGCAAGGGAGGGTCAGGGGGATCTGTGCTGGCAGTGCTACATGATGATATATATATATTCAAGCAAATTTTGTTAAAGACGATGGAACACTGTTTATTATTCTTGGTTGGAATGGTTTCAGCATTTTGTTTTAAAACATTCAGTTGGAAAAATATTTACTAATTGTGATTTTTTAGAAAATATTTAATATGTTGGTGCCAGTGTTAAGTGCTATTTTATTTATGTTTGTTTTTTTATTTTTTTGCATATTGCGTCAATGATTTGTAATCGTTTTTATTATTTTTATATATAATTATTGTATTATCTGTGAGAATCTTCCTTAAATTGGATGATATAAGTTGGTTAGTGGTATTATTGTGTTTTATAATTAAATGTTGTTTTATGGCACTATTTTCCAACTGACAACTTCAAAACTAAATATTTAAAACAATAAAAACTCAACAGTCAACTCAAAACTACACTACCTCTGATGACAACCAAAAGCATGATCGAAAGCACTTGGGCAGAAGATATGAGACAATTCCTTTACCTTCAAGATCGAGACACGAGAAAAATAACAAGGAGTCTTGAAAAAATAAAATTAAAAATAATAAACGGTGTTCCATCGTCTTTAACAAAACTTTGCTTGAATATCTATATATATATATATATATATATATATATATATATATATATATATGTGTGTATGTATGTATGTATTAAACATATTTACATTCATAAACACAGACACACACATATATATGTGTGTGTATATATATATATATATATATGCCCACACATATTATATACGTGTGTGTGTGTGTAAATAAATATGTGTGTGGACGCGTGCACATAAATATGTATATGTGAGTGTATATATGTATATACATATTTGTATGTATTTATATGATAGAAATATGTGGAAAGTTAGATAAATCAAACACTTAAAACCGATTGAGAGGCAAGAACGAAATATTACACCTCTGAATCGGTTTTAAGTGTTTGATTTATCCAACTTTCCACATATTTCTATCATATTGTCAGATTCACCACAATCTATCATTTCAATATATATTCATATATATAAATATATATTTTTGTGTGTGTATGTATGTATTGGTCTAATGTGTCGAGTGTTCGCCAATGGTCAGGGAGACCAGGTTTCAATCGCAGGTCGAGTCATACCAAAGACTCAAGAAAATGGTACTTGATTCAACCTTGCTTAACACTCAGCATTATAATGTAAGGACCAAGGGTAAAGTGGAACAATCCTGGGAATGAAGTCACACCCTCCCCTACATCTCAGTGTAGTAGCTGTTGAAAAGGGAGCCTTCAGGTCACCTTTGACTGAGGTCACCAACTTTTTCAATCGCAGGTCGAGTCATACCAAAGACTCAAGAAAATGGTACTTGATTCAACCTTGCTTAACACTCAGCATTATAATGTAAGGACCAAGGTTAAAGTGGAACAATCCTGGGAATGAAGTCACACCCTCCCCTACATCTCAGTGTAGTAGCTGTTGAAAAGGGAGCCTTCAGGTCACCTTTGACTGAGGTCACCAACTTTACTTACTTTACTTTATGTATGTATGTGAGATATATATATGTGTGTGTGTGTGTGTGTGTGAATAAATATAAATATATATATATATATATATATATATATATAGTTTATTGTGTGTGTGTCTATATATATATATATATATATATATATAACTATACACTGTGTGTCTAAATATATATGTAAATTAAATATAATCCTGAAGATACATTCCATATTAACTGTCCTGATCATGGTTTAATGCAAATACCAAAATGTTTAACTCCAGCAAATAATTCATCTATAAATAAAATTAGCCTCTGCATATCTTGTTTTTTTTTTGTTTTTTTTATGTTTGTTACATATATATTTTTTCGTATTACCAATCTTACTTTATCCTATCCCATAATTTCATTTCTTTTCTGTATTCGAACTACAATTGTCTTTCTCCCTTTTTTCTTTTCTCATTCAATACTCATTGTTTCTTTCAAATTATATATATATATATATACACACACATACATGCATATTCAGATGATTAGCTGAACAGAGGGTGAAGGTGACAGCTGGCACCATTAATATTGGTGGTGGCAGCAGTGCTTGTTAAGCTGTATGGGTCATAAGACCAAGACTTAATTTGTTGGATTCCGTAGAAGACAGTGGTCAAGGTTGGTAGACTGGGTGGATGATAATGGAAGAATTTGAGTTGCCAGGGAAATAAAGGAGAGATGTGTTGGAATGGACAAACTGTTCGCCTGATTTTTCCGTGGGTAGATTAAGCAATCAGCCTTCTTGCATTAATCAATAAATACAAAGAGAGAAACATGGAAGTCAATTTAATCAATGAATACCCACCCATAGAGTCAGTTTTAACCCTGTAATATTTCTCTCACTCAATTTACTGTATGTCACCCACTAAGTTTTATATATATATATATATATATATATATATATATATATATAATGTGTGTGCATGCATCCACTATTTTTCTTTTTCTCCACTTTAATATAGTCATTTAAATAATCTCACACACACACACACACATATATATATATATATACTGTGTCTGCTATTATCTCTGTTTGTATATTTACTTCTTTCTAATATGTCTAATTTTCTATTATATTTTCTCTCTCTGCCTCTATATCTATTTCTCTTTCCCCCTCCTATCATCATGTGTTTTAGTTATTTATTTATATATATATATATATATATAAATATAAATTTTCTTTCTCATTTATCATACTCTCTCTCTCTCTCTCTCTCTGTCTTTCAATGTAAAGTACATATTTTTTAGTCTCTCTATTATATATAAATATATATATTTCTACTGAATCTCAGTGTGTGTGTGTGTGTGTGTATATATAATTACCATATCTCTCTCCCCAACTATATTTCACTCCACACTCTTTATCCACTTTATTCTCTATAAGTATTATTTTCTTCTCTCTCTCTCATTCTATGTTCTTCATTTAACTCATTTCTTTTGAATTTTTTATTGTTTAGCTTAATAATCATTTAAGAAACAAAGATCTATTTTATACCACAAATATTTATATCTAACATAATTTTGTTTTTTGTCAACGCACCCAATTCAGTTGGGAATATAAAAATTTCAAATCAATAGTTTCATTTCTACTGATATTGTTAGTAACAAACAGAATAATACAGAAGTCTTGGGCTTTAAATTTTTTGTTTTAGAAATTTTAGAAATACCTATTTTTTTATCATTTCCTAAAATTCTTTTAATATACATAGGTAAATCAGTAGGTTTATAGTCTAATCATGAAAAAAAAACATTCAAGTTTGTTTTCTTTGTTTTTACAATAAATAATTATATTTCAGAATAAAATATTTAGTCGATTATAAGAACATTATATGTATGTAGGATGTTACATATGTATATGCGTGCATATCTGGGAGAAAATGAAAGAAATCTGACAGTATAAAAATGTATGGAGATGGAAAAAAATGCAAGGTCTTCAGAGGATTATTTTATTTGTAGAAATATTTGCCGTTAAACATTTTAGTGTTTAGACCTTCATCAGGGCATATGTCTAATAACTTGCAATAATGTCTAAAGACCAAATCATTGAATGGCAAAATTTTCTACAAATAAAATCCTTCTCTTAAGACCTTGTGTTCTTTCATTTCTATACATTTTTATATATATATATAGATAGATAGATAGATAGATTGAGATGTGTGTGTCTGTATAGATAGATAGACAGATATACATATGAAGGTAGTGGTAAAAAATAATCCAGATAGGGGAATATATAATGATGTAAAATTAACATTTCAGTTTCAGTAACCATCATCAGGACTTGGATATCAAAATAGTTCACATAGCAATGGATGTTTGCTGAGATAACAGGAGCAAATGAGAAATATACTTGGATTATCTTGGATTATGTTTTTCTGCTGCCTTCATACTGTCGGATTTCAATCCATATTTACTTTCATATATATATATATATATATATATATAAGAGAGAGAGGTCTTTCTCTAGATAGATATAGATAGATACACACATATATGAGGCTCATTTAATGAATAAGGAGATTTTTTTTTTTTTTTTTTTTTTTATATAATTATTTTTTCAGAATTTCATTTTTTCCATAAATGTAAATTGCATTGCTTGCTATTGGGTTATATCAAAAATTATCTTAATTTCCCAAAAATATTTGTTTTGAGGCTCTTCTAAGTTGTGGCTAATCAGAGTTCTCCTGACTTAAACATAGGTCTGTCATCAAATTTTTGGTGACTGAATAGTGCAAACCATGTGAAATTTACAAAAGAATATGTCATGTACTAAGAAACTTGATTTAGTCAAAAAAATTTTTTCAAATAATCTAAACATGGGTTTTTCCCTTCAAGCCTGAGTCATAAAGCCAATTCATGGAGTGTAAACACACTGACTTTCTGGCAAAGAGAAAGTTCCAGCCACAGGAGTCAGTAAAGAAGGTCATGCTGACAATCTTCTGAGACATAAAAAAATCCATCACTATTGAAAAAGCTGCGACTGTACACAATGCTTCCTGTTACCTACTCTTTAGGCAACATTTGCTTTATTTACTGAATGACCCTCATTCTTATACACACACACACACACACACACACCAAGAGAGAGAGAAAGATACAGAGATGCATAAAGATATATATGAGAGAGAGGATATATAAAATCTGCCCTAGTCAAATCCCTGTTGCATACCCTGGAACAAACAGCAGGAAGCATTGCCTTCTATGTGAATACAAATAAAATGTGTTTTAAACAAGAAGGAGCTATCTCCACTTTTAATGGCAAACCTCTGAAATTGATAGACCTATTCACATATCTCAGCAGCAATATCTCATTTACTTAAACTGATGTCAACATATGCATAAGGAAGATGTGGACTGCTTTTGACTGGGTATTGATCTTATGGAAATCTGATCTCTCTAATAGAATAAAACAGGATTTCTTCCTGGCTGTTGTTGTCAATACTACTGAATGAATGTACTACTTGGACCCTAACAGAACACTTGGAAAAAAAACTAGATGGGAATCACAGAATATAAGATACTGTTTTGAATTAATCCTGGAAGTAACACCCTGCAGAACAACAGCTGTACAGCTACTTATCCCCCATCTCACAAACCATCCAAGTCAGACAAAAAAGATATGTGGAGCACTGCTGGAGAAGTAAGCATGAACTTATAAGCAACATTTTCTTATGGACTCCTACCCAAGGTCATACCAGTCTTGCAGTATAAAAGACCTCACAAGAGCAATAGATCATTAGGATGAACAGCAAGAAAGGATCAGAGAACTGTGCTGTCAGCACAACTTGATGATGTGGAATGGTGTCAACTTGCCTGTTAAATTTGACATTGTGATTTGATATATTTCAAATTATTATCATTGAATTAACAATTCATTGTTTTGCTTTGACACACCGACCTCACAGATGGATTGTTTGATAGAAGCCAAAATCAAACCTTTAAACTCATCCCTTACTCTCAATAATTCTCAGCATTATATTTGTAGTTATCGTTTCTTACATTTGTAGTATCAATAGAAATGTCAACCATTATTAATTTTTTACGAGTATTTCTTTTACCTTTATTTTTTTTTAAGTTGCTTCTTTTTTTACTTTTTTTTTAAATCTTCCCTAAAGCTTATCCTTTATTATTTCTTGTCTACACCAATCCTCATTGTCATAGACTGTTAATCTGAATGAGTTAAGACTTTTTTTTAAATAGAACTAAAAAATTAAAGATTATTTTTGATAGAACATTACATCACCCAGGTTAGTACCTGATCATTATAATTTTGCAATCCTTCAACTTCCAGCTTTTCCCAACAGTAAAATCCCATTTGAAAGGGTGAAACTGTGCACAAAATTAAGGGGAACATGTAAAGCACTTTGCAGATGATGCTGTGAATATACTGACTGTATTTCCCCGCAGGAGGGTAAGACACCCTTAAAAAGCAGTGTCCTGGGTATGACACTAAATGGCATCTAATGGTAAGGGTTCTATTCTGTGAAGTCTCCTCTCATTGCAATTCTTTTCAAGTCTACATTGACCTGAAGTGGTAGTACTCGTTAGGGTCCTGTTTGGGTGAAACAGATGTTTAAAAATTGTTTGTATTCAATAGGAACAAAAAAAGAACCTCTTAAGAAACAACTATACAAATATGAACATAGAGGGAACATGATTACCTAACCTCAAGACATAAAATAATCCAAGATGGTTTGTCATGCCATTAAAATTAATCAATCTGTTTTGAAAAGTAGAAGAGTTACTGGGATAAAGATGTTAGGTCCCAAATGAGATATTTAAAAAAAACTAAAACCTCATTACCTTGGGTAGTCTACTTTTGCACTAAAATTTAATCACTATATCATTTAATAATAAGATAGTTCAATGTTTATTTGCATCATTCTCAGAACATCATTAATGGAAATTTCTGCTTTCTTTTTGTATTACTATTGTTTAATTTCCTTCAAGGTCTCTGAAATAATAAATCCTCATTATATTACAGCCATTTATTCAAACTAATCTCCTCTTTTATATTTTTATCTATTTTGTATATTTCTTTTAGATGACAAAATAAAAGTCAGTATCAATCATGATAACCCAGATGAGATGCAATCAGCAACTTGATCTGGGAAGATGAAGGATCATATCAGACAAAACACTAATGATTCACAGAACTTCATCTAAAAATGAATTATATATATATATAGAGAGAGAGTGAAAGAGAACAAGAAAAAAGAAATATATATACTCTTAGCACTATTAATATATCAAACCATAACAATAAATATAGTGCCAATTAATTAAGACAGAAGTATTAAGTTCCTTTACAAGTGTTTCATTCCTCTTAAGATTTCCGAAATGATGAATTATCATTATGATACACTGGTTTGTCCTCATTTTTTTTTTCTTATAGATGAATCTCTGTCTGTAAGGACAACTCTAATGATAAAAAATGACTAAATCTGGCTAGATGAAGGATAATACTAGACAAGATTATTAATAGTAATGATTCAGTGCTTCAGCTAAAAATACATTTCGCACAAACACACACACACATATATGTGTGTGTGTGTGTGAGTGTGTGTAAGTTTGAATAGCATACACACACATTTAATTGCAATTTGTGACTGTTAGTTTCTCACCTATGCGATCATATATTTTGGTCTAATGAACACAAGAAACTGTCACTAAGTGCTATTGATTCTGTGTCTAAGTTAGATTACACTAAAAAAGCAAGAAGTAGATGATATTCTGCAGAAACTATAAGATACATAGACTATACAGATGATATAGCGCTGTGGCTCTGTCAGTATTAATGTATGGATGCACCACATAGATGCTAGCAAAACACATTGAGAAAAAGCTAGATAGGAACTACACAAGAATGCTACAAGCTATTTTGAACAAATCCTGGACATAACACCCCACAAATCAACAGCTGTATGGTCACTTACCTCCAATCTCAAAAACCATCCAAGTAAGATGAACAAGACATGCAGGACACTGCTAGAGAAGCAAGGATGAACTTATTAGTGATGTTTTTGTATGGACCCCTTCACATGGACATGGCTATGTTAGCTGACTAGTAAGAAGTTATCTACATCTGCTCTTTGCAGACACAGGATGTTGTCTTGGAGACCTACCTGGAACAATGGATGATAGGGACGAATGAGGAGAGAGTCAGGGAAATCCCTGTTGATAGCATGCTTTGATGATGATATGGTATCAAGTATTCCTATTGGTCTAGAGGGTAGAGTGTTCACCAATGGCTCAGGAGACCAGGGTTCAATCCCTGGCCGTGTCATACTAAAAACTCAAAAAATGGTACTTGATATTTCCTTGCCTAACACTCAGCATTATAAGGTGCTTATCAAGGGTAAAGTGGAGCAATCCAAGGAAAGGAGTATCGTCCTTCCCTACACCCTTAGTGTAGTAGCTATTAAAAAGGGAACCTTTGGGTCAACCTCGACTACAGTCGCCAACTTATTTATTCCTATCTCATAAGAATAATTTTTGAACAGATCTATTTGAATCATATATGGGACTCTAACAAGTACTAACACTCTTAGTCTACCCTGAACTGGGAGTAAGGGCAATGAAGCCTCACGATAGGATGGTGTTTAGTGTCATACCCAGGATTGAAGACTGCTTATGTGATGATAAGCAAAAAGATTATGTTTGCCTTGTCAGATAAATTATTTACAGTACAAAAATGTCATCACGATTATTTTGAACTGGTAAAGACTTTATTGCAGGAACCCCCTTATCTTCCCTGCTATGGGTTAAAATGAATCACTGCTGTTTTTCTATAAGGATGACTTTGGCATTAAATAGCCAATAAAAGTTGATGTGCTACTGAAATGGAAAAAATAAAAAACAAAGAAAGACTTTGTATTAAGTAGCAATAACATTGTTTTAAGAGCCAATGTACTTGGTACAAAATCATTTTAAACATTATCTCAAATCATAGATTGGACTCTAACAAGTACTACAACTCTGGAGTCATTCGTGGCATGATGGTTATGGATGTAAGAAGGGGACTCAGCAATGTGAGTTCAAATCCTGAACAAGGTTGTTTGTGTTTCACTTCACAATTATGCCCTGGAAGAAGACATGCATTCACTTACCCAGTCAACAGATGCTGTAGAATACACAGACTGCATCTCTGCAGAGGGATAAGATCCCCCCCCTCAATGAGTATCCTGGATAAGACATTAAACCATCTCCTATAATGCTGGAGCTTTTGGGAATATGGAGTACTCTTTCATTGCCATTGCTCTCTGGTACACTCTGACCTGGAGTGGTTCGGCATGAAAAGGTCCTATATGGGTCAGATAGAACTGTTTGACATTTAAACTGAGTGCAAACAAATGACTTAAGTAAAATTGGTTTGTTTGAAATAGAACTCTTTGATCATTGAATTGCATGTAAACAAATAACTGATGTTATTATCTTTACAAATCATATATATCTAATATATATGAATAAACCAGATTTGGCAATGGTTGATAAAACCAAACCCAGACTTCTTTCCAAAGCGATGGATAAAACAGTAGGGTTGACTGGGCTCTTTTAGTATTGGCTAAGCAACCAGTCAAGGAGAAAGATAACTTTTAATTTAAAATAGCTTTACTCCACTTGGAAATTTGTTTTAAACATTATATCAAACATTGATGGGACCCTAACAGGATCAGAGTGGACTTCGGAGTAATGGCTATGATGGGGTACTCTACAGAACTTCAGGACTAGACCTTCACCACTGGATGTAGTTTAGTACCATACCCAGGACACCCTTTTGGTGAGAGATAGTTGTCTTACTCATCTACAGCAGATGGTCGACTTATTCTTAGCACTGTCAACAAAGCTGTATGTAATACAGGTGATTACAGCTAGTCATAATGGCGACTTGTAACTATCCACTGATTCCTTCTTTCTCTTCATTATGTCTCTTGTTCTAGTATTCAGGACTAATCTTTTTTTTTTTCTCTTTGTCTCAAGTATTTGATATCAGCTGACTCCTGACAGCTCTAAGAGGATTGCTCTGCAAGTAATTAGCTCTGATTAATTTTAAGAGGAGAAGAACAGAGAAGGAAAAACGAGAGGCTA
Source organism: Sepioteuthis lessoniana (assembly GCA_963585895.1). Classification (NCBI taxonomy): domain Eukaryota; kingdom Metazoa; phylum Mollusca; class Cephalopoda; order Myopsida; family Loliginidae; genus Sepioteuthis; species Sepioteuthis lessoniana. The sequence goes on from CAUZXS010003541.1 coordinate 184,062, forward strand.
TGAACAAATTGTAACCAATATCCTGTGAGCGTTTCGAAAGGAACATGTTGGAAAATGACTGATTGGCTAAAATTAGTATTTGAGATTAGCAAACTGCTTGTGTCAGTTAAAAATTTAAGCAGGAAAATTCTGCCTCAAGATGTATTTATGAGTTTGGTTGGTTGATTTTTTTTTTTTTTTTTTTTTACAGCATGTCAACCCTTTTCAAGTAATTTAATGCTGAAATCAGTCCTTTTTTTTTTTTTTTCAATTACTTATATGTGTTATATAATAGCTCTCCCACCACCAACTTCCTACCTACCATGCTGTCAGCTTAAGTGCAGGTGTGAGTGTTCTGACATACAGGAAGGGGTCAAAAGCTGACCTTTATTTAAGAATTGGATTTTTAAAAAAAGATATTGTCATAAAATTTAAAGTGGGTTATAATTGTTCTGTATTGTCAGCTAGAGTGCAGTTGTGAGTGTTTTGACAGTCGAGAAGGGGTCAAAAGCTGGTTTTGATCTAAAATGTGATGAGAAAGTGAATTTACCGTTTTTAATGTTTCATCTTTAAACAAACAAACAGAACAGACTTCTGGGGTTTTAATTTATATTTAAAATTTAAATATATAGATACACATGTATGTATTTACTAACCTATCTACACAGGCAGAATGTGACACTAGGTCAAGATTTTAAGCAAAGTTTAAAAGTTTTCCTTCTCCTAGACTGGTTGCTTAATGAAGGCTGAAGAACCCAGTTTGCTTTACTATTTACCCATAACTAGAAGGAGAATAATTGGATTCATACCTTTTCCTAGGGTATTAGTGCTATGTGAAATGCAATCAGCCTTATTTGAACTTGTTTCTCCATGACCATTTTCTATGACGATAACCCTTACTCCACAAGCACCACCCTGATAAACACATGTATGATAATAACAGATAAAAGGTCAGGGTCCCATTGTGTAGTGGTTAACATGCTCATCTGTAGCCTTGAAGTAAGAGAGTTCAAACTCCAGTCTCATTATTACATTCACTTTTAGACTAATACTCTTGAGTAAGGAATGAAACCTTTATCTCTCCAGCTGTCGGTTAAATCGTACCACTACTGTGTTTCTACAAGGCTGGCTTTGGCATTATATAATCCAGGAAGGTTGATATGGCATTAAGACAAAAAAACTCAAACTAATAAAAAAACGACTGTATACAAACGATTTCCACTTCTTATCGTGATGACTGTGATGTTAAATACACCTTTACAAGTAGCTTTAGCTCAGTTGGCTGGGGCTGTAGAATACATGACTGCACCTCTGCAGAGGATTAAGATGTCTGCTAATGAGTGTCCTGGATATGACACTAAACAATCTGATAGTGAGGTTCCAGTGCTGCTGGAGCTTTGGGGAATACGGAGTACACCTTCATTGCCATTGTTCCCAAGTTCGCTCTGGCCCAGAGTGTAGCACCTGATAGGGTCCTATCTATGGGTCAAATAGAACTAAAATGTGCACTTATGCTAAACTGAATTGTTTGAGATTGGACTGTTTTGACATCTAAACTGCATACTTATGCTAAACTGAATTGCTTGAAATAGAACTGCTTTTTACATTAAAACTGTGTACTTATACTAAACTGAATTATTTGGAATAGAACTGTTTTGACATTTAACTGTGGGTAAACAAAAAAACTATACTTATACTAAACTGAATTGTTTGAAATAGAACTGTTTATATGTATAAAAATGGATTTAGCATTAATAACTGTTATTGTGACCTACTTACACAATAATGAACTCTTCTTCCTTCATAAATACTAACCCTATTTTACTCTCACTGAGACTTTCTCCCAGTTCTCGGCTGGGACACACTTTGTTCAGCCGTGTTGGTCGGTACACAGATCTGGTTGGGTGTATCTTGGCTCGATTGGCTGTTGGTCAATGTCGTGTGACATGGATTCTGGTAAGCCAGCATTCATGTCGGGTGCACTAAGACTGGCATCTTCAAGCCTCAGGAGACCATTGCCCAAGGCTCTAATTCTCCTAGGAGGGACTAGGTTTATCGCTTGGCGCCTGAGGCACCCCTTTTCAGGGGAATGCTGCCAGGTGCGTCTGAGCTATTACTCTGCACCTGGACCCACCTAAAAAAAAAAGCCTTGTTCCATACTCGTCTGGTTGGTTGGACAAATAACAAATACCAACTTTCTCCCAGTCATCAAACCTGACAGTTTCGGATGGACACTTCTATCTACTGTACTAACTCTCTTATTTTGTATATATGTTGTTTATTCAATACACTTGTTCAACCTACTTTCTCTTCTTCTGTGTCTTCTTTCTGACCCCTAACAGGCCACAACAATAACTTACAATGGTTGATGTGACATAAAACCAAACTAAACCTAAATAGTAGTAAATAAGTAGTCATGGACTAGTTCAAGTACTCCCAGAAAAGGTACAATAGGCTAGTCTACAACAAGTTTCAAGTAACTATTCAAAATCCAAATTTGTATATAATTATAAGGACTATACATTGGCAATACTATACTACATACACACACTTCAAAAATCAACTTTGCTAATTTTGATCTCTCTTTTTCTTATAGAGAAGTTCTTGGCTTAGCACAACAAATACAGACTGTACTTAAAATCTAATAATCCCATACATTGCAACAAAGCACTTAATGTGCATTCTTGAATCTCTGCTTTCTTAATTAATTCTCACCTTTCACTGTTTCGCCGTCTGGGGAAACATGATGGTGTGTTCATTGCACAGTACATCTAGGTTAATTCAGTTTTTGTACAATCAAGCAGGAATCACCGCAAGTGAAGGCTTCTGAAAACCAAAGCGCTAATACAGATTCTGTCTCTGATTACCAAATGGACGCATGTTAACGTATGAACAGCTTTCTTAGAAAAATGGCTGCCATATTTACAAACTCAAGTCCTGCTCATTTCTGTCAGATTCACATGCTGTCCCCAATAGCAGATACAAATTGATCAAAGCTGATAGAATTCTATCTGAAGCAACCTTGGAGAGTTAATAAGATTTTATCAGTGTTCTGATGTTGGAAGTGAGTTTGTATTTAAAGTTTAAGCAGTTTTTATAAATGAAGATCAAAGATGTATTTTTGAATCTCTTTTTTTTTTTTCTAAATTTAAAACAATATCTAAAATTGAACAATCTATATTATAATGATCCTATTTTTGTATGTGTGTTATCATAACACAGCAAAAAGGGCACTTCATAGCAAGATCTTTGTTAGTGCAATAGCTGTTTATAATTGGAGACCATAATTATTAAACTCTAACTTCAGCATAAGATAACACATGACATGCCATAAAACTAACTAATCCATCTACGAGGCAAATAGATTTGCTTGAAATAATGAAGTATTTACTTGTTTAAAATGATTGTGAAGAGAGTTTTTTTGTACCTTATGCAAGTGGAGACCACAATTATTAAAGTGACTTCAGCATGAAATAACAGGATATGCTATAGTTATAGTCGTTGTTGGCGACCACAGTCGAGAGTGACACGAAGGCTCCCTTTTCAATAACTACTACAATGAGGTATAGGGGAGAGCGCTACTCCTTTCCCTGGATTGCTCCACTTTACCCTTGATCCCTACCTTATATTGCTGAGTGTTGAGGAGGCATCAAGTACCATTTTTTGAGTCTTTGGTATGACCCAGGTCTCCTGGGTCATTTGCAAACACTCTAACCATAATGCCAGCACACAAAATTAGATTATCTATAAAAGTTTATATACAACACAAAAGAATATTCTCAATGAAAGCTTAGCATCTAAATGAATCAATTTTTCTGCTAACAAATGTTAAAGAAAGTTGAAGAAAAACTTGGCATCTTGCATTTCAGATGTTTGGTTTGATTTGGTTTTATGGTATATCAACCCTTGTAGGTTATTTAATGCCAAATCCTCTTTATACATATACATTAAATATATATGATTTCTAAACACATTTTGTTGATAACATTTCAGGCCTGAGCTCATTTGTTTGCACAGTTAGATATTTTCAAGTATTGCTATCAAACATTAATAGTTTTATTTACATTCACCATTAAATGGTTTCAAGAATTACTATATAATGCTAACAATTTAACTTCAGTCATTTGGTTGTGTTTTATGGCATATCAACCCTTGTAGGTTATTTAATGCCAAATACTGTTTACACATACATACACACGAATTATATATATATATATATATATATATATATATATGATTAGTAAGAGCTCATTTGTTTGCACACATTTAAATAGTTTTGAGTATTCCTATTTAAACCACCCTGTCGGCTGGGGCTATAGAATACACTGTCTGCACCTCTACAGAGGGGTAAGACCTCCCCAATAGGGCCGCCTGTTGGCCATGGGTGTTAACCCATAAGGCACTAAGACAGGATCCTGGTGGTTGAGCAATTTTTGATCAGATGACAGAGTGGTCAATGATTTGCAATACACGACTTACTTGGTATGACAGGCAGTTGAATAGGCCTGATCCAGTCAATTGGCTGGTCATGTCAAGCCCTAGCACCTATATGTTTTATCCCGACCATACTTTTAAATCTGCACCCGCAGCAAGTTCCCAACCCTTATCTTTTAGGTACTAGAAGGCGGTGGCTGAGTGTCAATTGCATTGAGAGAATAGGAATTTCTCTAGTGCTGAGAACCTGAAATTGGCAACAGCTCAAAAACCTACCCTCAGCCCAGGTATATTGGTCAGGTATCCCTGTTTCAACCAAGGCAAATCGGTTTCCCCCTTGGTACATTCACCAACACTAGTTGGACTTCATGATGGGTAGGTAGCAGAGCACAGGACCAGTGAAAAATATACAGCAACTATGGCATCTTCAAATAAAAAAACAAAAAAAAAACAAAACCTGTCAGAATCAGACTCAAAGAATGAAGTAGCAGACTTTCCCAGATTCATTGTTATTGAATTTTTGGAGGAGGTCTTCCTACCCAAATTCTTACCTTTCCTTGTAGAAAAAGTTATTTCTACAAGGGCTACTCTAAAAACTGTTAAGAAAACCCGGAACGGCAACTTGCTAGTTGAGGTGGACAGCCAGAGACAGGCAGAAAGCATATTAAAAATGAAAACCTTTCATGTGAGGAAATGCAGGGCCTACCTACATGAAAAACTCAACACTTCCAGATGAGTTATAAGGAGTTGGGAATTAGGTTAGCTACAGAAGAGAAGATAGCATCAGCCCTGGGAAAACAGTGAGTTACAAATATCAGAATCTCCATCAGAAAAGGAGAATAACAAATCCAGACCTAGACTTACATCCTGACATTTAACCAGCCCCATAATCTCAAGGAGATGAAGATCAGCTATTGTCAAGTAGTATATCTCAGCACACCTGAGGTGCTTCAAACGCCAAAAATATGGATACCACAGGGAAGCCTGTAGAGGATGATAGATATGTGCCGAGGACCTAGACCATTTGGAAGAAGATTGCTTGAAGCAAATTTGATGTGCAAACTGTCAACAAGATCATTCAGTTTATGCAAGATCTTGTGATGTTTACAAAAAAGAAAAGGAAATACGTGAGGTGAAACACAAGAGGAATGTGTCATTCCTGGAAGTATGGAAAATTGTAGGAATCTACATGGGGGTAAAACAGCTATGCCTCTGTTGCACAGAGGATGGATACAACCAATCAAGACAGCAAATATAAAACACTCGTGAAGAAATTGATCCAGTTGGAAACAAATGATTGGCCAAAGTTTCAGGAGCACCTGAAAAAAAAACTACACTTGGCCGAATTTTACCATGCACCAGCTCAGCAATAGGAAGAGATCCAATGTAGTGTAGTCTAATTATCTACCACTCCAACACAAACTATGCTTAAAAGTGCAAAATGTAAAAAAAAAACTGTTTCATAAGTCACCAATCTGTCCATCAAAATGCATTAAAGACAGACTAAAAAACTTGTCTCCCATAAAACCTGAACAACTTTAACAAAAATCACAAGCTCCCATTAGCCAAGCTGGGAAAATACAGACGAACACTAAAAGTGAACAATGAAAAACCAGGAAGTGCATTCAAAATGCCCTCAAGAACAAACTCGTCTAAAAGAATCAAACAGTGCAATGCTCAGGAATCAACAAAACCCCTACTCAGAACCTATAGTATAGAAAGTAAGGATAGTGATACAGACTGTGTAGTTACCAGCGTTAATCTTGAACAAGTATTAAATAACTACAATACTTGAAACCAATTAACTGTGGGCAAACTTATAAGCTTGCTCATCTTTTTAAATGTTAAACTCTTTATATGCTAAACTGAATTATTTGAAATGGAACTGTTTTGACATTTAACTATGTGTAAACAAAAACTAAACTTATACTAAACTGAATTGTTTGAATTAGAACTGTCTGACTAAACTGAATAACTTGAAATAGAAATGTTTTTAACAAACTGCATACTTAGATATAAATTTTGGAGATCTATTCCAAAATTTATTTTTTAATTTTTATTTTATCTTTTCAGAGATTAGCAATTGCCAAAGAATTTGGAGACCGATCGGCAGAACGGAGAGCCTACACAAACTTGGGCAATGCTTATATATTCCTTGGCAAGTTTGAGAATGCATCTGAACACTATCAGTAAGTGAGGAAGGAGTGAATTATGGAACGTTCCTTGGTGTATTATTATTTTTTTCAATTGGAGGATCATTTGCTGACCAAAAAAACTCTTTGTCAAATATTTGATACAAGAAAAAAAGAGTCTAAAATCAGAAAAATATCTTTGGATCCTCCTCAGTTCATCTAGGAGTTTGTTTTGGTGTTTTCTTTTTTCTTTCTTTTTTTTTTTCTTTTTTTAAGAGAAAAATATGCTTATTTATTTGTGTTTTGTTTATTTATCTATCTATTTATTTATTTTGTCCGGGGTGGGGGGTAAACAAGAAAAATGCTTATTTATCTGTTTTATTTTATTATATTTTTGTGTTTTTGTTTTTTAAGAGAAAAAATGCTGATTTATCTGTGTTTAATATTTTATTCTTTGTTTTTTAATTTTCTTTAATTTATTTTTATGTTTTTATACAATATTGCTTGTATGTATCCACGCATAAATATTTATTGCATTGTTTGTAATTATTTCATTTCTGCATTTTCAATAACTTTTTCTTTTATCTTTTTCTTTTATCTTATGCTTAAAATTTTATTTCTTATCACAATTTTAATTTTTTTTTCTCTATCAAAGTGATTATTTATAAAATTCTATAGTTTTTATATACTCAATTTCTAGTGAAGAAAAATTATTATAATTATATTCCTCATCTGGTTGTTAACTGAATTTTGATCTGAAATTTTCTATGTATAATGTTTGATCTCTGATAGATATTCATCACTGTATAAAGTGCTTTGACAGACAAGAAATATATGCTGAAAAATAATAATAAATATTGTTTTTTTTTTCATCATTAGGTTACAAATTTATTGATGTTCCTATATACATACAAACTCTAAAAAGGAATAAAACAAAAACATCTTCAGAATAAAATAACCCAAGGGTTGCCATAAAATCCAACCAACCTAAAGATTGTACCTTTCACTTATCTTTCAAGTGTAAAAGGTATTTTAAAATGTCTCCTTTTATATCATGTCCTATATATTTAATATATATTAAAGGTATATGTAGATATATGCAGTTATTTATGGGTGAATAATTTTTTTTTTATCACATATTAGATGAAGGTTTGCCAATTGAAACTTCCTTATATAACTGTACAAAATTCTGTTTTATCTAGCTTCTCCGTTATTACCAATTCCACTCTTTCATCTTTGAGTGCTTTCACAGCCTAAAAGCATCGTGCACTTCAATGACTTCTTTTTCTGTTTCGTATTTAATTAAGTATTTATTAACATTTTCATGAGAGTATTCTAAAGGTACTCTCTCCTCTTTTTCCAAAGAGTTCCCTACAGAGATACACTGCTGAGCATACATATTTAAGCAATTTTCTCTGATAAACATGGATAATCTTTCTGCTTATCATCACTTGATCAGTCATCTATCTTGAGTATGACACAAAATTTCATCCTGGGTAAAGGCTCCAGTTCTGGAGCTCTGGGGAATGTAGAGTACCATTTCGTAGCTGATCTGGGTATGACATTAAACTACATCTAATAGTGACTCTCTAGTCTTTGAGTTTGGAGGAATATGGAGAACCCCTTCATTACCATTACTCTCAGGTCAACTCTAGCCCAGAGTGGTACCACTTGTGAGGGTCACTTTTATGGGTCTGATAAGACTGTTCAATGTTGAATAGCAATACTTGAAACCAATTACATGTGTACAAATAAATGATTAATATGAAATAAAATTATTAGTTTTAGATCGCAATATTTGAAAGCATTTAACAATGTGCAAATGAATGGGCTCTGGCTCATTTAAAAATAATCTTACCGGCAAACTTTTCACTTACAAAACATATATGATTATAAACAGGATTTAGCATTAAATAAACCACAAGTGTTGATATCAAAACAACCAAACCAAACCATTTCATTGCCATTACTTCTAGTTCCACTCTAATATAGATATGTTGTATCTTTTAGGGTCTCATCTGTGTTTGAGATACTGACTAAAATGAATTTGAACTAAATTAATATCAAGCCCAGTCAGCTGAGGCTACAGAATACACTGCATCACTGTAGAGGAGTAAGAACCCTCCCAATGAGTGTCTTGAATATGACATTAAACTATTTAATGGGGATGCTCCAGTCTTGGAGCTTTGGGGACATGGAGCACTTTTTCATTACCTTTGCTCCCAGGTCCACTAACATGAAGCACTCCTTCATTACCTTTACTCCCAGGTCCACTCTGACCCAGAGTGGTAACACTTGATAGGATCCAATCTATGGGTCAAATAGAACTGTTTGACATTTAAACTGTGTGCCAATAAATGACTGATTTGAAATTGTAACTGTTACAAAGCAATACTTGAAACTATTTAACTGTATGAGGAGAAAAAATGAGCTTGGCTCGTTTAAGAATGCTATCAACAAAATGTGTTTATAAATCATATATTTGATATGTATAAATAGGGTTTGGCATTAAATAATCTTCAATGGTTGATATGCCATAAAACCCAACCAAACCTGACCCAAAGTGGTACTGCCTGTTAGAGTCTCATCTATGGGTTAAATGAATCTGAAAATTATTTTTAAAAATACATTTCAAAATTATTAGTTTTAGATAGGCATGCAAATAAATGGTTAGACATCATCATCATCATCATGACGGGCTATCAGTACAGATATTCCTGACCCTCTCTCGCCACACCTCCCTATCGTCCATTGCTTTCGGCAGATCCTCAGGGCTACATCCCGTATTGGCACATAGCTGCTGTATGTAGGTTTGAGCTGGACATCCTGCTTTTGCACATCCATGTGAAGGGGTCCATGAGAGTACATCACTTATGAGCTCATCCCTACTTCTCCAGCAGTGTCCTGTGTGTCTGGCTCATCTAATTTTGATAGTTTTCATGATGAGTGGAAGGTGGCCGTATAGCTGCTGCTTTGTGGGGTACTGTCTCTAGGACTTGTTCAGTATTGCTCACAGCATTCTTGTGTAATTCCCGTCAAGCTTTTTCTGCATCCGTTTAGTAAGCGTCTATGTGGTGCATCCATATAGCAGTATCAACACAATCACTGCTTGGAAGAAACTGCACTTCATTTTATCAGGTAGGTCTGACTTCCATATGACCAAAGGCCTATTGATAGCTGTCCATGCCTTTGCTAGTTGCATGTTGATGTCTGTCTGTCTCGGTTGATGAGACACTGCTCCCTAGGTAGGTGAACTTGTCAACTAGTTTCAGAGTGCTACCTTTTAGTGTGAAGACGTCACCTGTTTGATTAAAGTACATTTAATCTGTCTTGTGTGCATTGACATGGAGGCCAATGCCTACAGCAGCTCGTTCCAGACTATGTAGCAGGGTTTCGACTTGGGCAGGTGCATTTGCCAGAAGCACTATATCATTGGCGTTGTCGGCGTCTGTAATTGTTTTTGCAGGGTAGCTTTTGCTTCTTTCTTTTGTTAGCTTGAAACCATTTTCTTTGATTTCATTGATAGATGTTCTCAGTACATAGTCTAGACAGATGATAAATAGGTATGGGGCTAGTGTGTCTCCTTGTAGTACTCCTGCTACTATGTCGAAGTAGTCTGTGTTTCCATCCAGAGAACGGACTGGAGACACAGACTACTTTGACACAAATGGTTAAACAAATGACTATTATTAAATAGGAATAGTTACCTGAAAGTGTGTAAATTATTAGTATTAGATAGGAATACTTGAAACCATATAACTGTGCAAATTATTTATACTAGATAGAATTGGGTGGGAAATGTGATCCACGAAAGACTAAAATTTAACCATGCTGACAAAACCAAAATCTGTCCTAGAAAATGAGACATCGAAAATTATCTGTAATCACTCAGTTCTACTTAGAGGACTAAACCTAATTTTAATTACAAAATAGAAAAAAACGTGTCAACAAGTGAATTTTGTCATTCCAGCAGACCATAAAGTGAAAATGAAAGAAAGTGAAAAATTGACAAATACCTGGAACTTGCCAGAGAGTTGTGGAACATGAAGGTGATAAGGATACGTATTGTAGTTGGTGGCCTTGGAATAGTCTCCAAAGGCCTGGAAAAAAGAATCAAGATCATGCAGACCACTGCACTGTTAAAATCAGCTAGATTACTGAGAAGAGTCCTGGAGACTTCAGGAGACATCCTGTTATTCAAACTTCAGTGAAAAATCATGAGTTAAACAAGTTATTTTTATCTTATTCTTTGCAAGTTTTTCAAACCAACACTAATTGAAGGTTTTTCACTTTAATCTGAGTGACAACAAGTCTCCTAAGGTCTCCAGGACTCTTCTAACTATCCTAGCCGGTTTTAGTAATGACATCGTCTGGATGATTTCAAATTTTCCTCTACTTTCTATGTTCTCAGGGACTGTTCCAAGGGCTGCAATTATAATTGTTACCACTGTCACCTTCATATCAATTAAGAATAGATATTTGAAAGTATATAATTGTGTATAAATTATAAGTATTAAATAGGAATACTTGCAACCATACAATCTCAGGAAATTATTTTAAAATAGTTACTTGAAATCATGTGATTGTCTTCTCAAGCAAATAAAACTGGTTTTAGTATTAAACAGTTCAACAAAGGTTCACATCTCATAATACCAACACAAAAATCAGTATTCTTTCAATCAATAACATGAGATGGCAGGTGAGCTATAAACGTAGTTGATGGATTTTTCAATAATTCATTTTTTATGGATATTTGATGTCTGATAAAATAAAATGGGAATCCTTCCAAGATTGTCAATACTATTGTAAGGTTGCACCCTTGGACTTTAATCAAACACCTTGAGAAAAAACTTGATAGGAACCACACAAGGATGCTGCATACTGTTTTGAAAAAATCCTAGGAGCAGCACCCCACAAAATCACTGCTGTACAGTTACTAACCTCTGATTTTTCAAACCATCCAAGTAAGACATGCTGGCCACTGCTTTCAATGAATGAACTCACAAGTAATATTCTCCTATGGACTCGTATACATGGACACTCTATTGTTGGCCAAATAGCAAAAACTTACATTCATCAGCTCTGTGCAAACACTAAATCCCTTCTAGAAAATTTACCAAGCACAGTGTTGAATAGGGATGGATAAAGAAAGAGAGTCAAGGTAATCCATGCTGTCAGCATGCCTTAATGTTGTTTGTATTTGTTTATTAACTATTAGAAATTAAGAATCCTATAGTAAAAGTTTACTGAAACACCTTAATTTCTCATATTCATTAAGTTCCTGAATTATGTCCATCTTGAAATTCAAGGAACCAGATTCTTCAATATAAAATGCTTTCAATATTTATTTTCAGTAAATTTCAATGAATTCAATACATTGAGATGTCACTTTAAATTTTCAATAAATTCAATACATGCCCATCTTCACTTTGAATAAATTCAATATATTTCCATCAAATTGAGTGCACTTTTAAAATTTAAAGAAGCCTTATCAATGTGTTTGAATAAACTCAGTACATTTTCACTTGACATTACGATATTTCTTTAAATTTCAAACACAAATTGGTATCAATGTCAAATTTAGGAGGATTTGCTAGAATTGAATGCTATAAACAAAATAGTTGATCTTATCAACAGATACAGTATCCCCAATAAATAAATGCCCACTAATCGATTTTTTTTTAATAAAATGTTAATTTTCTTCTAAACTAAAGATATCCAGATTTTATTATTTCTAATGAAAAATTATATAATCAAAATGGTTATTATTAGGTATTATTTATTACTAAACTCTGAAACTAAAATTGCAAAACCTCCATAAACAAATAGCTCAGTCGATAAGGCTGAGAATACACTGATTGTATCTTTAGCAGATGAGTAAGACCCCCCACACACACCTAAAAAAAGGGCATGAAACTAAATTGCATCTGATGTTGAAGCTCCAGTTCTGGAGATGTAGGGAATGTGGAGTACCTCATCATTGCCATTACTCTCAGATCCACTAAGTGGTAGAACCTGTTAGGGTTCCATCTATGGGTTACATAGATCTTTTTAAAAATTATTTGTATTTGAGAGGGCTGTGAGGCTCTTAAGAAACAGCTACACAAAAAATGTAAATATATACCTGTCAAGTCTTAAAATGTTCATTTTATTCTAAACTTAATATATTCAGATTTCATTATTTCTTGAGACACATAATATACTCAAAATAGATATTATTAGGTATTATTTATTACTGAATTCTATAGCTTAAAAAACTCTATAACCAAATTCACCAGCCCAGTCAGCTATGGCTGTAGAATATACCAACTGCATGTGTACAAAGGTATATGACCCTCCATCTCAAACAAGTGTCCTGGATAATACACTAAACCATCAGATGATGCGGTTCTTATATTAGAATTTTAGGTAATGTATTTAATCATATCTAATATATATAAAAACAGGGTTTGGCATCAAATAGCTTTCAAGGGTTGATTTGCCATGAAAACCAACCAACCAAATTTGAATTATATGATGGGATACAGTTTAACATGCTTTTAAAATCAGTCAGTTAACATGCAGTGAATCTAACCTCTATGGATAAAATTACCCAAGACAGGTTAACAAGCTGTTAAAATTATACAATAAATGAAATGCCTTAACCTTTTAAATAACCCAAAACAGAGTGATATGCTGTTAAGATCATACAGTAAACAAGACTCCCTACCCTTTGAAAAACCCAAGAAAGATTGACATGCTGCTAAAATCATACAATGAGATTCTCTAACATTTGAAATAACAGACAGGTTGAAATACTGTTAAAATCATATAATAAATGAGATTCCCTCACCTTTGAAATAACCCAAGACAGGTTGACTTGCTGTTAAAATCAATCAATCAATCAATATATTACTGTAAAAACACTCCAGCTGTGCTGCTAACAAAACCTTTATAGGATGATGACTCTGGGGGTCAGGCATGGCTTCAGGGTCAAACATCATTACTACTAACTTAAAATGTCCCAACAATATGCTACAACACCACCTGACTTTGATTTTCTGTCATATCATGGGAATGCCAGATCAAAATACAGCCTCATGGTAAAAATTCTTTGTGTTCACAACTTTCTACATAATTTAAACAATCACAGCAATGAAGCATTAATTGAATTGTGTAAGATTTGAATTACCTGACAAGATGACTCATCAAGCTAGTGTGGAAAAGTTCAACAAGGTTAATTTGGGAAATATATAATGAGATGACAACAACAAATTCAACTAGAACATCTATATATAATGTGTATATATCATATACATATTTTTGTAACCAAGTTGGCTGGGGCTGTAGAATACATTGAATGTATCTCTGCAGAGGGGTAAGACCTCTCCCCTCCCAATGAGTATCCTGGATATAACACTAAACAATCTAATGGTAAGGCTCCAATCTTGGAACTTTGGAGAATGTAAAGTATTCCTTCAATGCCATTGCTCCCAGGTACACTCTGACCCAAAGTGGTAGCACCTGACAGGATTCTATCTATGGGTGAAATATAACTGTTTGACCATTTTAAGCTATGTGCAAACAAGTGACTTATGTTAAATCAAATTGTGAGAAATAAAACTATTTGACCATTTAACCGTGTGTAAACAAATGACCAATGTTTAATTGAATTGTTAGTAATACATAGCAATACTTGAAACCATTTAACTGTGTGCAAATAAAATTATTGGTGTAGAATACTTAAAACTACTTATCTGTATGCCAAATTGAATTATTGGTGTTTACATAGCATCACTTGGAATCATTTGACTGTGTTGAATAGAATAATTACTATTTAATAGCAATACTTAAAACTACTTCACTGTGTAAAAACAAATGATTAATATTAAATAGAAATATTTATGTTAGATTGCAGTAACTGAAATTAGTTAACTGTGTAGAAACAATAGCAATACTTGTGTGCATACAAATTAGTTCTAACTCATTTAAAAATAAAATTACCTACCAACTATTCATTTATAAATGATATATGTATAACCATTTAACTGCATGCAAAAGAATGAGCTTTGGTTAATTTGAAAATGTTATTTGCAAAATATGCATTTATAAATCATATATTTGATATATATGTAAAGAGGATTTGGCATTAAATTACCTACAAGGGTTGATATGCCATAAAACCCAACAAAATCAAATCCTATGTATACAATATATATGTATAAAGAGGATTTGGTATTAAATAACCTACAAGGGTTGATATGCCATAAAACACAAAATCAAATCCTATGTATTCAATACATATGTATAAAGAGGATTTGGCATTATAACCCACAAGGGTTGATATGCCATAAAACCCAACAAAATCAAATCCTATGTATACAATATATATGTATAAAGAGGATTTGGCATTAAATAACCCACAAGAGCTGATATGCCATAAAACCAAACCAAACCAAATCATATTTTTGTTTACAGATTTATAGGTTTTATTGGCATATCAAACTATGTAGGGTTACTTTATGCTTATAGAGAGGTTAGGGAATTGCTTTCATTGTATATTTCTATTTGCATTTTTTGTGTATTTGTTTTTATTGCACACAGTTTTATGATATCAAGTATTCCTATCAAATATAAATAATTTGCACACAGTTGTATGGTGTTAAGTATTCTTTTCTAATATTAATATTTTATACACAATTTTATAGTTTCTAGTTACTATTTCTTTTCCACATTAATCTTTGTTTACGGTTATATGGTTTCAAGTAACTGATAATGATAATCCTTCGTGAACAATTATAGCTTCAAGTAACTATTCTTGATACAGATTATTTACACTTGCGAGCAATATTGAACAAGTCCTGGCGGCAACACCTCACAAGGCACCAACTATACGGCCACCTGCCTCCCATCACGAAAACTATCCAAGTTAGACGAACCAGACACGCAGGACACTGCTTGAGAAGCTAGGACGAGCTCATAAGTGATGTACTCCTATGGACCCCCGCATATGGCCAAGCAAAAGCAGGACGACCAGCTTGAACATACATACAGCAGCTATGTGAGGATACGGAATGTAGCCCTGAAAACCTGCCAGAGGTGATGAATGATAGGGAGAAGTGGCGAGAGAGGGTCAGGGATATCCGTGCTAGCGGCACGACATGATGATTATGATATAGTACCAAGTATTCTAATCTGATACAAGTAACTTTCAAACAAATCTATTTGACACTTTGATAAGACCTGAAGATATTATCACTCATGGAATACTTGATCCCATATAACAGTGTGCAAATTATTTTCTAAGAATATTTACTTAAAGTGATAATTGTCTACTAAGTATTATTATTTGTCACTTCAAACCATATAATTGTTTGCGGGAGGGAATCCCCATGAAATTGTGGTTAACATGCTGGACTGTAACATTGTAGTAAGCAAGTTCAATCTCTAGTTGTGCTATTATGTTTCTTTTTAGATTAATACCCTTGGAAAAGATACAAACCCTTTTACACCAGCTATGAGTTAAATAGTACCACTATTGTTGTTCTACAAGGATGGCTTTGGCATTAGATAACCCCAAAAGATTGATATGCCATCAAACAAAAAATGCTGAATTGCTTGCAAATTATTTGTGTTAAACAAGAATACTTGAAATCATATAACTGTAAACAAATGAATATTATCAAATAGGAATAGTTACTTATAAAATATAGTTTTGTATGAATTATAAGGTTTGGTTTAGTTGGGTTTTATGGCATATCAACTATTGTTAGTTATCTAATGCCAAATCCTATTTTTACACATATATTAAGTATGTATGATTTGTAAAGTCATTTTGTAGATATACTTTTAAATGAGCCTGAGCTGAGTCATTTGTATGCACTTAAATGGTTTCGAGTATTTCTATCTATCTTGAATATTTCTATTTACTATTAATCATTTGTTTGTGCTCAGTCAAATGGTTTCAAGTATTGCTATGTAACAGTAACAATGTGACATCAGTCATTTGTTTGCACGCCATTAAATAAGTATACATACGATTTATTTGCACACAGTTAAAATGTTCCAAGTATTGTTATGTATCACTGATAATTCAATTAAACATCATTCATTTGTTTACACACAGTTAAATGATCAAACAGTTCTATTTGGCATGAGTTATTTGTTTGCACTCGGTTTAAATGCCAAACAGTTCTCTTTAACCAATTGATAGGATCCTTTCAGGTGCTACCACACCAGGCCAGAGTGGTCCTTCACACAATAGCAATGAAGGGGTACTGCACATTCCCCAAAGCTCCAAGACTGAACCCTCACCATCAGATGGTTTAGTGTCATATCCAGAACACCTTTTTTTTTGGGGGGGGGGTTCTTACACCTCTGCAGAGATGCAGTCGGTACATAACAAATGATTATTATTATTTTGGAATAGTTACTTATAAAAACATAGTTGTGTATAAGTTATAAGTATTAAATAAGAATACTTAACACCATACAACTGTATCTAAATTATTTGTATTAAATAGAAATACTTGAAATCATATAATTGTGCAAACAAATGATTTATCATCATCATCATATCGTGCTGGCAGCACGGATATCCCTGACCCTCTCTCGCCACTCCTCCCTATCGTTCATCGCCCTAGGTAGGTCTTCAGGACAACAACCTGTATCCTCACATAGCTGCTGAATGTACGTTCGAGCTGGTCGTCCTGCTTTTGCGCGGCCATGTGTGGGGATCCATAAGAGTACATCTCTTATGAGTTCATCTCTGCTTCTCCAGCAGTGTCCTGCATGTCTGGTTCGTCTAACTTGAATAGTTTTCGTGATAGGGGGCAGGTGGCCGTACAGTTGGTGTCTTGTGGGGTGTTGCTGCCAGGACTTGTTCAGGATTGCACGCAGCATTCTTGTGTAATTGCCATCCAGTTTCTTCTCCAGCCGTTTTGTTAGCGTCCATGTAGTGCATCCATATAGCAGTATCGATGTGACCGCTGCCTGGAAGAAGCAAATAAAAAAAGTATATTTTTTAAAAATGCTATGAAATGTGGAAAATACAGTTATGATTACAATTAAACATTTACAAAGGAATCAAATTTTGGCATTAAATCATTCATAAGGAGTTGATATGCCTTTAAACAAATAAACCAAACCTTTTTTTTTTTTTAAATATGGGATTGTTATAAACTGTACCTATGATTTTAATCTGTATGCCCCATTCCTCATAAATATGTTGGACACTATTGTGAGGTGGGGTTGATATGCTGACTAAGTAGTCATCACAAGCAGTGGTTTACCTTCTTCACACCTCTGGCGAGTATTGTATTTTGTTAATGTTATAAAGATTTCATTTTCAACATCCATTTTGGTTATTTCTCATTCAGTAACCTTTTGTTAGGTTACAACAGGGATATTTACACAGTCCCCTTTCAGCATTTAACTAACTGCCATTCCATCCTTCATGTCACTGATCAATATTTAAGCTCAGGTAAAATCTATGATTTCACTTGCTGATTATTTGAGACACACCACTAAATATTCACTTGGAAGATGAGTGTGTTTACATTTCATCTCCAGCCTTGACTCTGTGTCGATGTTGTCCTAACTTAGATCTACTGAGCACTCTTTATTTATAAATATAGCAAACTGTTATTAATATTACTTTATATATATATATATATATATATATATATATATAGGCTAACCAAAATCAAAGGCAACCCAAAGGCTCCCTTTTCAATAGCCACTACACCAAGGTCTAACAGAGGGCACTACTCCTTTCTCTGGATTACTCTATTTACCCTTAATCTGTACTTTATAATGCTGAGTGTTAAGCAAGAGGGCATTAAGTACCATTTTTTGAGTCTTTGATATGATTCAACCTAGGATTATATATATATATATATACAGTGTTGGTTGTTACTAAATCCCTTTATGGGTTTGTATTGAACCAAGTGCAATATAATATGGAGAGTGCTCAATATCTAGGATAGAGCTATTATATAATAATAAATAAATAAATATATATTAGATATATATGTTTCCATGAATTAAATATATATATCTAATATATATTTATTTATTATTATTATTATATATATGTATGTATATATATATATATATAGTTATTCAGTAAATAAGGTAAATCTTGATTTATGAGTTGGCAGTACAAAGCAGTTTACTGTTGCACTTTTTCAAGGAAATCAGTAGTGATGGGTCCTTTCATGTTCCAGATGATTGTCAGCATGACCTTCTTTACTGACTACTGCACTTGGAACATTTTCTTTACCAGAGAATCAGTGGGTTCCCACTCCATGGACTGTCTTTTTGACTCTAGCTTGCAGTGACAAACCCATGTTTAGCTCATTTGTAAAAGATATTTTCCTAGAACATGCTTCTCCATACACATAATACATTCTTCTGTAAATTTCACTGTGTTTTTTACTTCGCAGCCACTAAAGATTTGATAACAGACTTCTATTCAAGCCTGGGACACACTGTTTGATTTTCTGCCATTCTGAATAGCTTCAAAAGAAATATTTTTGCAAGATAAAATTTATTTTTGCTATAAACTAATTCCAAACAATGCAAAGTTTATATTTATTGAAAAAATTCTGAAAAAAATGTTTGTTGTTTTTTGTTTTTTTCCAAAAAATCCCTCTTATTTATTGAGTGACTCTAATATATATATATATATATATATATATATATATATATATAATCTTTGCCTATTTCTGTGTCTTTAAATTTAATTTTTTTTCTTCTGTTCTTTCAGCAAAACTTTACAGATTGCCAAACAGCTCTCTGATAAAGTTTTGGAAGCTCAAGCATGTTACAGCCTCGGAAATACCTACACTTTGTTACAGGATCATGAAAAAGCCATTGAATACCACCTTCGTCACTTGGAAATTGCACAACAGTTGGCTGATAGGGTGGGAGAGGGTCGTGCCTGCTGGAGTCTGGATAATGCTTATTCAGCTCTTGGCAGTCATGAAAAGGCTCTGCAGTTTGCCACGAAACACCTGGAGATCTCCAAAGAAGTGAGTTGAATTGTTTGTTTCTTTTAGTTTAGGTTTTATTTTCATTTTAAAAGCTTTTAAAGAAGTAAAAGGAAAGTCTTGTTTGTAATTAAAGTTATTGATCACTAACTCTTTCTGAGATCGATGTAGAATTATTTATTTTACTAGCAGAAGTATCTGGGACAATTGTTTGGTTTATTTATGAATAAAAAAATTATAACTTCGTCAGTGAGACTAAATTATATCCTCATCAGATAAAATAAAAGAGAGATGGGGTTAATGCTGATGCCCACTTGTACTCTACCACATGTTACTTTTTTATGAAATGAAGGCATTTATAGGAATTTTGTTTCTCATTGGGCTTGGTAATTACTCTACATTTGATTAGTACTGGTCCATGGATAGTTTTATTGAGAGTTCAGGCTTCAAACACATCATGGTAAGAGAGATTTCTTAGAATCCTGTCCTTTTTGCATCGATTGAACAACTTCAAAACAAAATCAAGAAATTATACTAAGCATGATTGGCACATAAAATCTGATAACTTTTTTAAAAAAACTTTTGCCACTGTTATCGACAAGTATATGGTTGCAAAAGACAACAGAGGAAAAGATTGGATTCTGTTTATTTTAAATAAACAGAAGTTGGTAGATTTAGAAAAGATACAGGCTTTCTTCTTCTACTAGGTAGGGATTAGGAGGCAAATTGATGTAAGTCTGTTCTTAGCTGGCTGATTTGATAGTGTGCAGTGTGGGTTAGTTGGCTCTCAGTGGTCTTTGATCTTGTCCGCAATGTGACCATGAAGATTTTCTCTGGTAACAGTCTTGGTGTCAACTGCTGTTTGTAGATTTTTGTTGACTGTTTTATAGCCGTGTTTTGGATCAAAATCAGCTCCAAAAATCCTTTTGAGGGAAGTTTATGATAGGTTGAAAAGGGACTTTTTTTAATTATCTGTTAATTTAGTTTTTCAATCAGAAGCTGCATGGAGCCTTCATGAGCGAAGACATATTTTATTCATTGTGTTGGTAGCAATTGTCAGGTCAACATCCAGTTGATGTTAACTTCCTTCAACCAAATATCTGTTGGTTGGATTCTCTAAGTGTTTTAATTTGTTTTGCTGGTGAGTGGGTGAATTGAGTTTAAATTTGTAAATCAGGAAAGATCTTGATTTCTGTTGTATAAAAAAGCTACCCCAGATCTCAATCTGATTTACTATATGTATGTATGATTAAGTGTGGGCATTAAGGGATCTAATACATGATAAAATCTTTAAAATGTGTGGGAATTTGTCATTGTGTTAGCCTTATCAACATTGGTTTTATTTCATTTTGTGTTTGTTGTGAGGTTATATCATTTGGTCTGGAAGTTTGTGTGTTATTTATGTGCTTCAGAAGAGGGTAGAGACAAAGGATCTGTTGTATTTTGATGAGTGTCTCATAGTGGAAGTTGTGTTGGTTTTGGCACATGGTAGCAAATATATACATGGTAAATCCAGGCCTTATAACCATTTTCATTTTCCACTTGACTCATCGTGTCATATGTTTTTATAGCTGTAAAATCTCCGAGCCAGGATAAATGTGTTGACTGGGCCATAAGTGATGATGGCTGATGAATTAAAACCTTATCACCAACTTTTATTGGGTCCTTGTAGATGAGGCAGTTTATGCTGGCTTCCAATTTGTTGTCAGCTTCGTCGTTAGCTTGAGTGACACAGAGTTGGACTTGCCTGAGGAGAGCATTTATTGGCATACCATAAGCTCCCAGGTCATCCATTGCAATTTCCTGTGTATTTTGAGCAGACTGATATTGGGGTGGTGACCAGTAATGTGAGGATACACCTGTAGCACTGTTGATCGTGGCATTCATGGATGAGGTGACAGATTTGAGAAAGTCTGTCCATTCACAGTTTCTGTCCTCATATAGCATGTAGAAGGCCTTCTTCATCATGTGATGTTGTTGCCAGGGATAGTGAGTTGCTATGTAATGGATATTTGGTCACAAAATTGTCTGTAGACATCACCGGTAAAATGTGTACCAAGATTAGAGGATACTATACCAAGTATGTCTCTGTGGCAGAGAAAAAACTGGTACAGTCCATGAACAGTATCAATTAGATGGTCCCTTGTGTATGGTATGGCAATAAAGTGTTGACTGAAATTGTCTTGAATGGTGAGAATGTTGCACTTTCCTTTGGAGTTAGGCATTGTGACAAAGTATGTAAAGATGAGCTCGAATAGTCTCTTGCCTCATTTAGAGAGACCAATAAGCTAATGTGCATGCTTGCCATAGTTGCCATAATTTTGTGCAGATGTCACAGGGATTGACCTTAGGCCTTAATGACACATTTTTTTTTAATAAGAGGGTAATCAATGTCAACACATACATGCAGAACATAATGCATTACATCAAAATATTACTCATACTTTACTTTTATTCGTATGCAAAAATTCACGTCTGTACACCCAGAAAGTTATAACAAAGTAATATGTTTTTTTACTCCTTCAAAAAAAAGAATGCAGTGGCAAGGGTAAATAATTCTAGAGAAAATGTCCAATATTAAAGGTAAAATGAGATATGGTAAATATTTTTGTACTTATAACCTATTCATTTGTTTCTTTCTTCAGATTGGTGACAAAAGTGGCCAAATTTCTGCGCAGATGCACCTGGCTGATTTACGTAGCCTGCTAGGCATTGTAGATAACAATAAATCTTTATCTAAAGAACTCAAGTGAGTTACATTTCTTGATTAAACTTTTATTACTTTATTAATACAAATGTTTCTTAAAAATACTAAAAAAAAGCATTGACATAAAATACGAGGGACCTACAATAAGTTTCCAGACTTTTTTCATATGGGCATTTAAAATTGTCATAGACTCTTGAAAATTCAGTATGTTATTGCTATACATCTTATGAGATGACTGGCCAATTTTTATAATTTCAGGTTTAAATGACAGCTACAGCAGGAATTGGAATACATCCTACTAAAGCTTGACATTTTAGAAGAACGATATGCAATAAAATTCTGTTTTAAACTTGGAAAAAATGCCACAGAAACGTAGGGAATGCTTCAAACTGCTTTTCAACCATCTTGCATGAATCAAGCATCAGTTTTTGAGTGGCATAAGAGATTCAAGGAAGGCAGGGAGTCTGTGAGGGATGATGAGAGGTGTGGGAGGAGTAAGGATGTCAATACACCAGAGTTGATTGGCCAAACAGTTAGGGTTAGGGTTACTATGTTGAGGTTTTAAGGGAGTTCAGGAAGAGATTCCGTCGGAAGAGGCCAGCACTCTTCAAAACGGGTCAGTGGCATTTCCACCAGAACAATGCACCAGTTCACAACTCCATCCTTGTCACTGACTATTTGACCAAGATGGGCATGAAGACAGTTCCTCACCCTCCCTATAGTCCAGACCTTGCTCCCTATGACTTTTAGTTTTTCCTTGAAACAATTGAGGAGATGAAAGAGGCTATGACAAAGGTCATTGACATGCTCACACAAGAGGACTTCCAGGGGATCTTCCAGAAGTTGTTGGAACAGTATAATAAGTGCATTGCAGCCAGAGGAGATTACTTCGAAGGGAACTAGAGTTTCATGTGTGTACTATCAATAAAAGTGCCCATACGAAAAAAAAGTCTGGAAACTTATTTAATGATCCTCATACTAGGTTGAGTCAAAGAATTTGCAAAACTTCGGTACATGCAAGTTTGAGCCACATATATCATGTGGCTGAAATAGTTCAAGCTGTTGAAGGTCCCCCACTATGTCTGGTAGTATCATGAAAGTCGGTGTTGTACATTGCTTCACTCAGTGTATGATTTAAAAGCTACACATGCAACATAGTCTAATTTGGAAACTTATACTTTACAAATTTGAAGTGGGTCATGATACCTCAGAAGCAACCAATAATGTTTGTGGTGCAAAAGGTAAAGGTGCAGTTGATTACAATACAGTAACAAAATGGTTCAAGAAATTTCGCTTAAGTTGCCAGAACCTTGACAATCAGGTGAAATCAGCCTGGGTTCAATCCCAGGTCGAGTCATACCAAAGACTTTAAAAATGGTACTTGATACCTCCTTGCTTAACACTCAGCAATACAAGGTATGTATCGAAGGTAAAGTGGAGCAATCCAGGGAAAGGAGTAGCACCCTCCCCTACACCTCGGTGTAGTAGCTATCGAAAAGGAAGCCTTCTGGTCGCCCTCGACTATGGTCGCCAACTTACTTATCTATACAAAGAAAATTTCATGGTAGTTGCCATATTGTAGTGGCTAACATACTGGACTATGAAATTTTAGTGAACGAATTCAAATACCAGTCACACTATTACATTCACTTTTAGACTAATACTCTTTGGAAAGGTAGGAACCATTTTATCTCCCCAACTATGGGTTAAATAGTATCATTACTCTTCTTCTCCAGGGATGGTTCTGGCATTAAATAACCCATGAAGGTTGATATGCAATAAAACAAAGAAACCAAACTTACCTACTTATCTGCTCATGTATGTTCATATCTATCTTAGTCTTTGTTGTATCATGGTAAGGAAGAGATACACAGTGAAATAAAGAGTTAATTATTTATTAACTGAATTGGTAGAGTTCGACAAATATTATAAGTCTTGCACTGTAGATGTTATGTCCAAAGTTGGTCTTACTACTGACTGAGATCTTGCAGAACACTCGTGCTTAAGAAACACGTCTTTTATACCCCCACAATACCAGAAGTCACGTGGTACGAGCCACTATACAACAGTCTTGTTCATATCTATCTGGAAGAGTCTCCATGGTTAACATGCTGGACTATGATATTATAGTAAGCGATTTCAAACTCCAGTCACTTTAAGACTAGTACTCTTTGAAAAGGTATGAACCCTCTTATCTCCCCAGCTATGGGATAAATAGTACTGTTTTTCAACAAGGCTGGTTTTGGTATTAAATAATCCATGACGGTTGATATGCCATTAAATTAAGAAATAAAAAAAAAGCAAAGAAAATTCTGTTCGAATGTCTGTTAGGTATTTATTTCTCTTCAGAATTACTCCCTCTGTCTTCCACTTTATCAAGAATACACCAACTCTATCAAGCTCTAGTTCTGGAAATCTGGAAGAGTGTACCTCCTCGTTGCCATTTCTTACAGGTCCACTCTGACCTGGAATGGTAGTACCTGTTAATGCCCCATGTATGGGTCGAAAAGAACTGCGTGCAAAAACAAAACACAAAACAAAATGATAATTTTGAAACAGATCTACTGTATACAAGCAACCTGAGGATCACCTATCAAAATACACAAGTACAGTGAATGTGTTCCCTAACTTCTTGGCTTAAAATAACCCTAGATGGGTTAACATGCCATTAAAATCAATCAATTCATTGTCATTACTCCCAGGTTCACCCTGACCTGGTGTGATAGAAGCTGTTAGGATCATTTCTAGGTGTCAAATACATTTGTTTGAAAATTATTAGTTAGATATAAATATTAAAACCAAAACCATATAAATTGCAAAAAAGATTGACCTCAGCATGAAATAACCCAACAAGAGTTGACATGTTGGAAAAATAAACCAACTGACATATAATAGTTATTACATTTATTGTATGAAATTTATAGACTTATGTACCAACTATTCTGGGACAGAGGTATTATTATTACTTTCTCTGTCCCATAATAGTTAATACAGTTAAAGTATAAAATTTATGATTAAATGTACCAACTATCATCGGACCAAGTTGTTATTATTATCACTTCCTTACTGGATAAAATTTGTATGCAAATATAACAATTATTCTGAGACAGAGGTATTATTATCACTTTCTGTGTCCCATAATAGTTGGTATAGTTAGTGTATTAAATTCATAATTAAATGTTGCATCTATTATGGGACAGAAGTAGCCATGACCAACTACCTCTGTCTCAAAATAGTTATTAAATTTAATAGGGCACCTCATGAGGTGTAATGGTTACCAAGCTTGATTAGTGAGTTTGATTCTCACTGGGTGCCCTATACTTTTGGCCTTGTGCCACATTTATTATGGGACTGTAAATATTTAAAAAAAACATATGAACTATCCAGCCTTAGATTGTCAACAGTCAACTCAGTTAAAATATTTTTGTTATTCTGAAGATTAATATACCTCATATATATAAAATAAAATCTTAACTCGCTAACACTGGATTTTCTTTCAAATTTCAGTAAAAAACCTGAACGAAATGGTTTATCTGATGCAGATTCAGATGGAGACAAAGATGAAGGTAAGTTTTATGGCAATATTATTCCTTCCACCATTTTCAGATCATTTCTTTCTTGGTGTTTTGTATGAGTTTTTTGTTCAAACTTTTTTTCCATAGGGCAGCGTAGATAAGAATATTTGTTCAGTTTTATTAAGGCTTTCACGGTTTTATTTCTACTGATGATTGAATCCTAACTAATCAGAGAGAAGAATAATATTGAAAACCAACAGTCTAGTAATATTGGGGTATTGCTGTCATGTCCTCGGTTGGAGGGTATGATAAACATCTCAAAATCATGCTTGTGTGTACAAGAGATACATCCAATGTCTCAATGTATAAGGGCCAATTCAATTAAAGATGTGAACCATTAAACTGCCTACATAATTAACAGTGGTGAAGGCTTGTGTAGAACCAGCCACACTTTTTGGATAAGGAGTAGTCCTTGTGGCATTGTGACTCGCATACTGGACTGTGACAATGTAGTACGTGAGTTCAAACTCCAGTTGTGCTATTACATTCACTTTCAGACTAGTACTCTTGGGAAAAGCATGAACTTTCTTACCCTTACAGCTATGTGTCAAATAGAACCATTACTTTTCTACCAGGATGGCTTTAGTATTAAATAACCCATGAAGGATGAAACACCATAAAAACCATGAAACCAATAACAGAAGAATTATATACCAATGTGGCATAGATTCTCCCAAACAGGTTTTGAATTCAGGGATTTTCCTTCTCGACTGGTTGCCCTTTTATAAACAATACTTAGGTAAGTATATTTTGGCGTGTTGACCCACTATCAAGTCCTGCTGCTAGCATATGTTTCCTTGAATCTCTCTCTCTCTCTTCATCTGTCCCTAACATCTACTGCTCTTGGTAGGTCCTCTAAACTGTGTCTGTGCAGAGCTATTGTAGGAAAGTTCTTGCTGGTTGGCCAGCACTGGCATGTCCATGTGTAGGGATTCATACAAGATCATCACTTATGAGCTGTCCTTGCTTTTCTGGCAGTGTACTGCATGTCTTGTTCATCTTACTTGCATGGGTTTAGAGATGGGAGTTAAGCGGCCACACAGATGTTGTTTCATGGGGTATTGCTTCCAGGATAGGAGCATGATATTTGTATGTGTATGTCATTTTCAGATACTACTCCATCACTCAAAAACTTCTGGATATTAGAATCTGAATCTGAGCATGTACACAAGTTTGTTTGTTTCTTATGGTATATCAACCTTTGTAGGTTATTTAATGCCAAATCCATTTTTATACAAATGAACAGTTCTATTTTAAACAATTCAGTTTAGCACAAGTACACAGTTTAATTGTCAGAAATATCTCTATTTCAAACTATTCAGTTGAGTCAAACAGTTCTAATTCAAACAATTTAGTTTAGTATAAGTATAGTTTTGGTTTACACACAGTTAGATGTCAAAACAGTTCAATTTCAAACAATTCAGTTTAATATAGGTACATAGTTTAAATATCAAAACAGTTCTATTTCAAGTAATTCAGTCTACCATAAGTACACAGTTTAGTTCTAGTTGATCCATTGATAGAACCCTATCAGGTGCTACCACTCCAGGCCACAGTGGACCTGGGAGTGATGGCAATGAAGGGTGCTCTGCATTCCCCAAAGCTTCAGCATCACTAGAACCTCACCATCAGATTGTTTAGTGTCATATCTAGGACACTCATTGGGGGATCTTACCCCAGTTGGTGTATTCTACAGCTCAAGGCGACTGGGCAATATGTACAGAAGTGTAATTGAATACATGCCTTATATAATTTTAAATACATTCTATATCTAATAAGGGAGTCTCCCTAGCATAGTGGCTATCCTGCTGGTTTGTGACATTGTATTAAGTGAGCTAAAACTCCATTTGTGCTTTTATATTCACTTTTGTCATAGAAAATGGAATCAGCAATCCAATTTCAAATCCTGGATGAGGCTGTTTGCATTTCACCTTACACTAATGCTTTTGGGATAGGCAGGAATTTATTTCTTCTCCCTGCCCCCTCAGAAAAGAGGGCAAACTGGGTTCTTTAGCCTTGATTAGGCATCCAGTTTAGTAGAAGGTAAACTGAATTCAAACCAGTTTTACTCCACTTAAAAATTGACCCTGTGTTAAATAGGTCCACAAATGAATTTCAATGTGGTATTTTAAGGTTTTATTAACTTGACACATTTTTTGGACATTGTGGTCCTTTTCAAGAGACTAATAAAGTGTTTTATTTATATAACTATATATTCACGTATGTCTACAAACATTATGTAGTTATTTCTATCCCAAACAAATTCCTACAAGTATCTTGTTTATTCCATGTGGTTTACCCTCTTATTCTATTTTATTAACTCCCAAATCAATCCAAGATGTATGTTGGTCTCAAAAGGTTTTCATTGGCCCCTGGGAAGGTGAAAATTTATTTTGAGACGCATATATGTATAAGCTTTTATTTAAAGACAACACATTACCATTCTATAAAGTTTTTGTTTGTTTTTGTTTTTTTAAGTCTTTTCAAAGAATTGATTGAAGCTATTCTTGTGAATGGTGATATTTGAGTAGACATTTTATAAAAGCAGATGTGGAGAGGCTAAAATAAATATATAAAAAAATCTTTCAAAACTGAAGATGTTGTGAAACAATTGTATTTAGTTATTTAACTAAAATTAGATTTTATAACAATACACTCCATTAGTCACATGACAGTTTGAATTCTTTGGGGTCCTTTTTTTTTCCTATCTTCATTTTCTCTCATACTTTAAGAAATCAACATAATCAACAGTTTTTTCTTCTTCGTCTTTTTTTTTCTTTTTAGTTACAAAGGAATTTTTAAGTTCTTGGATGAAAAAAAAGAGAATATACAGATTTTTATTTTTCTTCTATCTTTTATGATTTTACTTTTTTCTTTTATTTTGTTTTCCTTCTCCTCTTCAAGTTTTCCTTTTCATTCTTCAGGCTTTCATTTTTTTTCTCATGTCATTGCTTTCTTCTTCTGTTTTTTCTCCATTTAATTTGCCTTTCTCCTCCTTTTCTTCATGTCTTTTTTTCCATTCTTCTTCAGGCTTTCATTTTTTCTACTTTCCTTCTTTTTTCTTGAGTTTTTAATTTTTTTCTCTTTTTTTTTTTTCTTTTACTTGGCCTTTCTCCTCTTTGTGTCTTTTTTTCCCCCTACTTCTCATTTTCACTTTTCTTCTTTCTCTACTTTCCGTTCCTCTTCCTTAGACTGTACTTCCTTCATTTTGATGAAAAAAGCAAATTTGTCTTCCCTTTTTATTGTGCAATCACAGATGTTTTCATAAAGAAAAAGTGACCCTCTCTACAAAAAGCAAAAATAAAACAAATAAAATACAAGAACTTCCTTCTGCTTTCTTTAATAGAAGCAATCAAGGCCTCTATTCTTCATTTTTATTATTACACCCAATCCACCCACCGATGGCTAGAGTTGAGGAGTGGGTGTCGACAACAACACAAGTGAATAATCAGGAAGAAGAAAAAGTGGGATGCACCTCCTCACTTACAATAATGATACAGACGAACAGTTTTGTATTTTCGTTCAATTATCTTCAAAAATTTTTCACAGACTTTGACATTTTACATGTGTGTGTGTATATATATATATATATATATATATATATATATATGTGTGTGTGTGTGTGTGTAAAAAGCCTCAGAGCAATATGCTTCCTTGTATAAACAATATATATGTGCATGCATTTGTGTATGTTTATATAGGGTAGAAGGGTTTTGGTCTAATAACAAAGCTGCAGTAAGGGCAACCCTTCTAGGAAAAATTAACTCCAAAATCAAAACTAGAGAAGCACCAGCATTAAATCTCTGGTGATTTATTGATATCCTTTGACACGAAAAGTTTAAGAGGAGCTACTCTGAAATAAAACCTGCACTTTGCATAGACATCAGTTATCTTGCTATGCTTGTCACTGGGCTGTCGCTATATAGACCCAGTGAGTTGCATAATAGTTGTACAAGCATATGTCTTTATAATCTAATGATGTACAGATGTCTTACTAACTTATCATCTTGCACATTTTTCACAAGTTCAATCAGTTATTAATCAGGATGTTTAAGTTGTAATTTTGATGGTAAGGATGGCTATCATGGCACTCATCATCATCATGTGTATGTATATTTGTATGGGTGTGTGTGTGTATGTATGTATATATATATCATCATCATCATGTCGTGCCGCCAGCATGGATATCCCTGACCCTCTCTCGCCACTTCTCCCTATCATTCATCGCCTCCGGCAGGTCTTCAGAATTACATCCTGTGTCCTCACGTAGTTGCTGTATGTAAGTTCGAGCTGGTCATCCTGCTTTTGCATGGCCATATGTGGGGGTCCATAGGAGTACATCACTTATGACCTCGTCCCTGCTTCTCCAGTTCGTCTAACTTGTATAGTTTTCATGATGGGGGGCAAGTGTCCGTATAGTTGGTGTCTCGTGGGGTGTTGTCGCCAGGACTTGTTCAATACTGCTCTCAACATTCTTGTGTAGTTTCCGTCTAGTTTCTTCTCCAGCCGTTTAGTTAGCGTCCATGTAGTGCATCCATATAGCAGTATCGACACAACCACTGCCTGGAAGAAACTGCGTTTCATTTTATCGGTTAGGTCTGATTTCCATATGATCGAGAGCCTATTGATAGCCGTCCATGCCTTCGTCAGTCGTGTGTCAAAGTAGCGTCTCATATATATCATCATCATCATATCGTGCTGGCAGCACGGATATCCCTGACCCTCTCTCGCCACTCCTCCCTATCGTTCATCGCCCTAGGTAGGTCTTCAGGACAACAACCTGTATCCTCACATAGCTGCTGAATGTACGTTCGTGCTGGTCATCCTGCTTTTGCGCGGCCATGTGTGGGGATCCATAAGAGTACATCTCTTATGAGTTCATCTCTGCTTCTCCAGCAATGTCCTGGATGTCTGGTTTGCCTAACTTGAATAGTTTTCGTGATAGGGGGCAGGTGGCCGTACAGTTGGTGTCTTGTGGGGTGTTGCTGCCAGGACTTGTTCAGGATTGCACGCAGCATTCTTGTGTAATTGCCATCTAGTTTCTTCTCCAGCCGTTTTGTTAGCGTCCATGTAGTGCATCCATATAGCAGTATCGATGGGACCGCTGCCTGGAAGAAACTGCGTTTCATTTTATCGGTTAGGTCTGATTTCCATATAGTCGATAGCCTATTGATAGCTGTCCATGCTTTCGTTAACCTCGTTTCGATGTCCTTTTCGGTTGATTCGACGCTGCTTCCTAGGTACGTGAATTTGTCTACTAGTTTAAGAGGGGTTCCTTCTAGAGTGGAGATGTCCCCCGTTTGGTTATAGCACATATATTCCGTTTTGTGTGCATTAACATGGAGGCCTATGCTTGCTGCTGCTCGTTCCAAACTATGCAGAAGAGTTTCGGCTTGGTCAGGTGTATTTGCCAGTATCGCTATGTCATCGGCGTAGTCGGCGTCAGTAATTGTTGTTGCGGGGTATCTTCTGCTTCTTTTCTTCGTCAGTTCGAAGTCATTCTCTTTGATTTTGTCAATCGATGTTCTAAGTACGTAGTCTAGACAAATGATAAAGAGGTACGGAGCCAGCGTGTCCCCTTGTAGTACTCCTGCTACAATGTCGAAGTATTCTGTGTCTCCATCTGGTGATCGTACTTTTACTTTAGTGTTTCTATAGAGAATCGTTATTGCCGCTACGGTTTCTTTAGGTATGCCGTACGCTAGTAGGATTTGTTCCATCTTTCCTCTGTGAATGGAGTCGAAAGCCTTGGTAAAGTCGACAAATATTAATGTCGCTTGTAGGTTCTTTGCCCGTACACCTTCAAGGATTCTGCGGATGGTTAATATTTGTGAGGTCGTGGATCTATTTCTTCGGAAGCCATTTTGGTTTTTTCTAAGTATGTTGTCGATTTTGGGTTCTATTCGGTTTCGTAGTAGGGCATTGTAGATTTTGGCAGCTATGGATGTAAGTGTTATGCCTCGGTAGTTTTTGGCTAATCCGAGGTCCCCCTTTTTAGGGAAGGGGAGTATGCATCCCTTCATCCATCTATCGGATTTTGATTGTATACTGCGTTGCAGTGTCGGAGCAGTATGTCGTCGAATTGTCTGGTCTTCCATACTTCCGGGGGAATTTCGTCCAGCCCTGCAGCTTTCCTATTTTTAATTTTTCTGAGAACCGAGTCGAGTTCTTCTTGTGTGAACGGTCCAAGTTTAATGTCTAATTGTTTGCTAATTATTCTGGTGATTGGTTCATGCGTTATTTTTGGTGGGTTTCCAAGTAAGTTTTCGAAGTGCTGTTTCCATAGTTTTATTCTTTCTTGTTGGTTTGCTGCTTTAAGTTTTGCTTTGGCTGTGTTCTTTCTTCTGCTCACTTCGTTTATTGTTTGCCAGGCAATTCTAGATTGTCTATCTTCCACCGAGTCTCTAATCTTATCTATCTGATTTTGAATGTATTTTGTCTGTTCCTTTATATATATGCCTGCTAATTGATATTGTGCCGTTTTTAGTTTTAAGGCATTTGTGTTTGTTGGGTTTTTTCGATAGTTTTTGGAGGCTGTTTTCACTAGTGCATGTTTTTCTCTCACCGCTAAAGTTTCCCATGGGACTCTATATTTAGTTTTAATTTTTGTTGGAATGTATTTTGCTGCTACCTCGAGGTGTGCATTGACGAAATTTTCGTATTCGTCGTTGGGTGTACTTTTTTCCGTCTTTTCTTGTAGTGTTTCGAATCTGTTTCTTAATTCTAATACGTATTTATCTCTTACATCTTTGTTGTTTAATAGGGCCCAGTCATAGTGTTTGGTGGTCGCTGTTTGTTTGTCGTTTTTTCGTAGGCTTAACCGTATTTTCGCTGTGACTATTTGGTGATCGGTGGACACACCCTCAAAAGAGGAGTATGCCTCACACACACACACACACAGAGGAGATGCATGTGGCTTAATGATTATCACCATAGGAAATGGACATGACAACCTGAGTTCAAATCCTGAACAAGACTGTTTATGTTGAATTCAAGGATATTAGCACAATGTGAAATGCAAACAGAACTCTAGTCGTGCCATTACATTCCTTTTTGAACTAATACCCTTTGGGAAAGGTATGAATTCCTCCTTATCTTCACAGCTATAGGTGAAATAGTACTACTACCATTGTTCTACATAGATACCTTTGACATTGAATGAACCATAATAGTTGATATGTCATTTAGCAAAGGAACCAAGAAATGCATCATTGTTCTGGATTTGAATTCTGGTTGCAGTCTACTTCCTTTAACAATATCTGCTATACCAGAAGTGCCTCCATAAAAGGTACAATGGGTTAAGGAATAATTTTCAATCAAAGATCAGTGTATAAACAGAATTTGGCATTAAATAACCTTCAGTGGTGGATACGCCATAAAATCCAACCAACCAACCAAACCCGTCTATGGAGCAAATAGAACTGTTTAGCTAAAAGCTGTGCAAACAAATGACTGATGTTAGATTGAATGAATACTAAATAACAATACTTCAAACCACTTTTGTGAGTACAAGTAAATAAGCTCTGGCTCATTTTAAAATGTTACCTTCAAACTATTTGTTTATAAGTAAAAAAGTAATGTTGTCTCCCTTTAGTCGAGGGCGACCAGAAGGCTCCCTTTTCAATAGCTACTACACTGAGGTGTAGGGAAGGGTGCTACTCCTTTCCCTGGATTGCTCCACTTTACCTTGATACATACTTTTATATTGCTGAGTGTTAAGCA
Source organism: Sepioteuthis lessoniana (assembly GCA_963585895.1). Classification (NCBI taxonomy): domain Eukaryota; kingdom Metazoa; phylum Mollusca; class Cephalopoda; order Myopsida; family Loliginidae; genus Sepioteuthis; species Sepioteuthis lessoniana. Next base: position 217,582 of record CAUZXS010003541.1, read on the forward strand.
AGGAGGTATCAAGTACCATTGGTATGACGCGACCTAGGATTGAACCCAGGTCTCCCAGACCATTGGCGAACACTCTACCCACTGAGCCGGTTAAACAAATTAAATATTTGTAAACAAGATTTAGCATTAAATAACCCACAAAGATTGATATGCTATAAAACCAACCAAACCTCAAAGATTGTAGCCCAATCGGTTGGGACCATAAAATACACCGACTGCATCTCTACTGAGGAGTAAGACCTCCTTCACCTCCCCCCCTCACAAGTGTCCTGCTGGATATGACACTAAACAATCTGATGGTGAGGCTTCAGTAATGCTGGAGCTTTGGGGAAAATGGAGTACCCCTTCATTGCCTCACTCCCAGGTCTACTCTGGCCTGGGAGGGGGGGTAACACCTGATAGGATCCTATCTATGGGTGAAATGGAATTGTTTGACATTTAAACTGTGTGCAAACAAATAACTTATGCTAAATTGAATTGTTAGAAATAGAACTGATTATTTAACTGTGTGTGAACAAATGACTGATGTTTAATTGAATTGTTAGTGATACATAGCATAACTTGGAATCATATGAATGATGTTAAATTACTACTGTTATATAGCAATACGTGAAACCATTTAACTGTGTGCAAACAAATAATTGATAGTAAATATAATTATTTGTATTTGATAGTGATACTTGAAACCATCAAACTGTGTGCAAAAGTGAGCTCAAGCTCTTTTAAAAGTTTTATCAACAAAATGTGTTTACAAATCATATATATTTAATACATATAAACAGGCTTTGGCATTAAATGACCTACAATGCTTGATAGGCCGTTAAACCAAACCATTTAACTGAATGCAAACAAATGAACTCCGGCTCATTTTAAAATATAATCAATAAACTATGCATTTACAAATCATATATGTATAAAGAGGATTTGGCCTTAGATAACCTACAAGTGTTGATATGCCATAAAACCCAACCAAACCAAATTTCAAAAACTGATATATTTGTGTTTATCCATATTTACCAACCCCTCCGCTCAGGCAGGATATGACACAAGGTCAATTTTTTAGTGGAGTTTAACAGGTTTGAATTCAGAGTTTTTCTTCTCCTACACCAGTTGCCTCACCAAGGCTGAAGAACCCAGTCTGCTCTACTATTCTCCCATAGCTGGAGGGAGAATAATTGGATTCATACCTTTCCCAAGGGTATTAGTGTTATGTGAAATCCAATTAGCCTGGTCCAGGATTTGAACTCATGTCGCCGTGTCCATTTCCTACGATGATAACCATTACACCACAGGCACCTCAAAATAAAAGACTGATATATTTATACTGTGTATTATTGTGTGTTAGAAATTCATTGTAAAAACTATGTAGTAATGTAAAGATTGTGTTGTTTATGTCTTGCCACAGGACCCAAACCATCTAGAACTCGACGCTTCAGCATGGAGAATATGGAACTGATGAAGCTAACCCCAGAAAGTAAAGTTAGCATTAAGGTAAGGATAAATTTGCCTGAAAGAAAATTGAAATCTTTTAATGTTGGTTTAGATGCTTGTTTGCTTTTATTTCAAATCTTTATTTTTATTCTTAGTATTAAATAATATTTTTTTCTCAAGACATCTCATAACCTATTATAAAAGGGATATTTTAGAATTCAAAATATTTTTATAGAATAATTCTGTAAAAAATGACTATATACATCACTGATGTCACCAAAAAGATTTTTTTTTTATCCAAATGACCCATATGTTTTGATTAGGTCAAATGGGAATGACATATCACTAGAGGCTACAACACCTAATCAGGTATTCTGATAAGTGTATGATATCTGGCAACACATCTAAATAAACAGTAAATTCACTCCCTATGGACTTATGTGCTTTTATTCACCCTACCAGAATGTTATTCACTCCAGAAGTTGTAAATTTATGAGTTTAAGCCATTACACCATACCCACTGGAATGATGGTTATCTAAAGACCAAGAAGCAGAGAGTTGGTTGAGCTGGGAGGGAGAACTCTTTCAGCAAAAAATCTAACTTTCTTTTTCAGTTATGTGGTTGTCACAATATCTTTCTTAATTTGTTTTATGTTGAATTTTGTTTTTTAAATTTTGAGTTGTTATTGAATTTAAAAATAAAGATATGAGTTGTTTGTTTTTAGACTCCAGTAGAAAACAATGATGGTGACCACCCACCTCCTCCCACTGGTGCCAAACCAAAAACTGCCAAATTCCAGAGGGCAGCAACAGTTGCCACAGAATCGGTCCGTGATGGAAACCAACTTTTGGAACCACGACCTGTTGCACGACCAAAATCAGCAGAGCTGATCAATGCAATGTCCCAAGAAAAGGTAAATAAATTCCAGTCTTTGACTGTTCTCCTTTTTTTTTCTACCTCCTCACCTCCCAGGAAAATCAGATATTC
>CAUZXS010003541.1:225000-265000 GCA_963585895.1 Sepioteuthis lessoniana
AAAATATTTTCCTCTTCCAGGTCTCTGAAGGTGGACCAGATGATGATGGATTTTTTGACTTGTTATCACGAACTCAAGGTCGACGAATTGATGACCAACGCTGCTCCTTCCGAATCACCAAGAGCAAAAGTGCTTCGACCGAGTCGGACACTGCTTCTCGTATACCTACTGTGCCAGAGGTGTCAGTCCGCAAGGGTTGTAAGTGTGAAATCTTTTATTTGTGTTTTCATCTGAATTTCTCAGATGATGAATTATCATTATTATACACCGTACTGTACTCTGACGAGTATCCTCATCTTGATTGTTGTCAGCAGAATGTTATGGTTGATGTACTCATCAGCCTTCTTTCTGGAGTTGGGTTAATTAAATCCAACTTTATTCTTTGTCTCTCATCTTCTTTGGATTCTTTGCTCTACCCCCACCTATTTTGGATTTTTTGCCTCACTCCCACCACTTTTGGATCCTTTGCCTCACCCCCACTGCTTCTGGATTCTTTGCCCCCAACCTCCTATGAATTATTTGCCTCTCACCTTCTTTGGATTTTTTGCCCCACTTCCTTTGAATTATCTGCCCCCACTCTCTTTTTTATTCTTAGCCCCTAACTGCTTTAGATTTTTGGCCCCCAACTACTTGGACTTCTTTGCCTTCAACTCTTTTCTATTATTTGCCCCCATGTTATGAAAAAAAAATTGTAAAAATGTTGGATGTGGGTCTCGCTAATCCAGCCTGTTTTCTGTTTGAAATTTTGCCTTTCTCATTTTATTTCATTTTTAGTTTAATTGTTCTAAAATAGTCCATCATTTTTATCCTGTAGTAGATGTAAATACTACATTGAAATATTTATTTTTTATTTTTTTAGCTACTTCTCCGGGTGATGAATTCCTTGATATGATTGCTGGGTTGCAAAGCTCTCGTATGAATGACCAGCGTGCAAGCCTCCCACAATTTCCTGGACTCAATTCTCGGGCTGGAATCAGACCTTATCTGGAGAAGAAGAAAGACGAAGCAGTTCCTGATGATAAATTCTTTGACATGTTAATGAGATGTCAGGTAATAAATAAATTATACCAAGCATTGTGTTAACCCTTACCCATACAATAAAAAATTATCTAAGTAGAAAACATTCAGTGCATACCACTGTTAACACTATTTTTCATTAAAAACTGAATAACTGATTTACAAACCCCAGACTACATGGTATGGAAAATCAAATTGATGAGTTTCCCTCCAAGATTAAGATCATTTTTGCTATAAACTAATTCAAACGGAAATTATTTTTTTTATTTTTTTAATGATTTGTGCTCACACACACATATATAAATAGTAAATTGGCCAATCATAGTCGAGGGCAACCCAAAGGCTCCTTTTTCAATAGATCTCCTTGTGACTCTTTTTGGACATTTTGTACCACTTAAAAACACCTGTGCATGACATGATGTTATTTCCATACACTTGCTGAAGCATTTCAAGTGTTTATGACGACTTTCCCCCCACCCAATAATTTCAAACTGTGGCCGAGTTTTTACCAAACATTTCAGATTATTCATTGCTTGGTTTTCATCTTTTATTCCTTTGTGCTCATAGCTGAATGACCTGAAAAAGAGGAGGGGGTAAACAAAAGCATGTGAAAAAAATATGCAATGTTTGCAAAAAGCTAAAATTAAAGTTATATATTTCCAAGATATTAGATTTGATGATAACATCATTTGCTTATTCCTCTTTCACCAATAGCTTACACAGCACACTCAGTCTTGTTACTTTTCAGACAGACCTTGTATCTCATCCCTGACATAGAAAATGATTTAATACAGCCCTTATTAGCTTAGGTTTTTCAGGGAATGTGGGACATAATTTAAAATAAGGCTCAACCCATTGCCATCACATACAATAGCCTTTACATCATTTGGTACAGAGATGATGGCCTGAACTGTGAACTCAATTTGTTCAAATAAAAAAGGTGATGGTAATGTGGAAATTGGAATCAATCTTGTAAGAAATTTTGAATGCCCATTAAGACATAATGATATTATACTAAGTACTGTTTGAGCAAGTAGAGATGGATTGTCAACTGACTTACCATATAGTTGTTTGTCATGATAGTAAAACATTTTCTTGATATATACTTCATCATAGAAAATCATACACACATGTTGACTGGTATTAGCAATATTAAATACAGATCGCAAAAAAATTTCATTAAGTTTTGAAACTTTTGATGTCATCCTTCTTCATGTTGTTAATAGTAATTGAAAATCATGTCTTAATCTATTATACAATGACCTTGATTTTACATAGTATTCAAAAGCACATATTACTATATCTGAGCTGTGTTTCATTCCAACCATTTTAGGGCCTATGGCTGAAAAGTGCTGACGCATGACACCCTTCTTGGGATCAAAAGCCATTGAATTTAAATATCAGATTTCTTCCAATGTTAACTAAGTATAAACTGTATTTATATGGTTTTTGGACTGGCTGCTAATATAGCACCAAACTCCATAATGAAAGGTTTGAAACTGCAAATTTTTCTAAGTTCTCAACATAAAGAGAGGGATAACATCTGATGATTGATGTTAGAATATTTTCATCCAATAACGCTACAACTGGACAAAGTCTTTTTTGCAGTTGATTAGACTTTCTTTCAAATTTGTATGATTAATCTTATCTGATTCTAAAAAAGTATTTATTTCATCATCAATTTAATTTCGAACAGTACTACAGGTTATCTTGATATCACTTTAAACAGCCAAAGGTGTGTGGTGGATGGATGAGTATGTAATTTGGTTTCTTTTAGTGGATATGCAGACGTATTTTACGGGTATTGCTCTCTATATTATTTCCTCCACAACTACAACACAAAACTTTACAATCGTGTAAAAAAAATGGAATAGAACCCAACGAACATTAAGCAACAAACAATTTAATAAACATAAAACAGAATGTGAAAATAAATAAAAAACATGTGTAAATGGCCTTTTGGAAAATAAAGTTTGGCAAGAAGAAAATACATTTGTTTAAAGGTGTGTGTATGTTCATGTTAACGGAGTCCGTAAATAAGTCGCTCTTACTTACATTAAGTTCATGTCTTGTTTTATGATTGTGGCGACAGCGTGTCGCGTTGATGAAAGAAAGTTTGTCAGTATTTTTCTTTTGAACGTGATTCGTGGCCATCTGTAGCTAGGTCATGAACTTTGGTTGTGGAAGAAAAGGAATTTGCCGGACAGTGTATCGGCTACTGCTTTACTGACTTAGTGGCTAGTGGTTTTGTCTTAGTGAATGGCTCCCTAACTGTGTGTTATTTATACCGTAATAGTGGATCAAAGAATCGTCCTAAGATTTTGGCGCGTAGACATTTATTGACCAATCAGATTTGTATTTTACTATTTTATTTTAAAGCCTAAATATTTTCTGTTAGTTGACTTCCGATCCTATTTTTCTAGAATGTTCTATTCTATGTTTTTAGCTGATTGGTTGCAAAATATAAAAATGTAACTTAAATGCTAATGCAGTTTTGATCCTAAATTTCTAGAATGTTCTTAAGTATGTTTTTATTGCTTATTTTAAGACTAGAAAAAAATGTGTATCCCATAGGTGTTGGTATTTGACTCTTTGCCATACCTAGCCAGAAAGATGGTGGATTTTGGGGGAGCATTTTTCTATCAACTTCTCTGAAAGCAAAATTTAAAAGCCAATATAGTTGACAAATAACTGAATTGTTTAAAACATTTGAATTGGCATTTGGAACTGATATGTGTGTGTATGTATGTATATATATATTTATATATGCACGTTTATATATGTGTGTGTATAGATATATCTATATGTATGTATATGTCACTACATGGACGCTAACAAAACGGCTGGAGAAGAAACTAGATGGCAATTACACAAGAATGCTGCGTGCAATCCTGAACAAGTCCTGGCAGCAACACCCCACAAGACACCAACTGTACGGCCACCTGCCCCCTATCACGAAAACTATTCAAGTTAGGCGAACCAGACATGCAGGACATTGCTGGAGAAGCAGAGATGAACTCATAAGAGATGTACTCTTATGGATCCCCACACATGGCCGCGCAAAAGCAGGACGACCAGCACGAACTTACATTCAGCAGCTATGTGAGGATACAGGTTGTTGTCCTGAAGACCTGCCTAGGGCGATGAACGATAGGGAGGAGTGGCGAGAGAGGGTCAGGGATATCCGTGCTGCCAGCACGATATGATGATGATGATGATGATGTATATGTGTTTATATATATATATATATATACCTATATATGTGTTTATATATATGTATATATACCTGTATATATATCTGTATGTGTATATATATAAAACTGTATGAATGAATATAACAGACTAAAGATACACATTTGATGTAGTTGATGATTTATTTATTATTTTTGCCAACACATGCTTGAACTTCAAATTTGCCCACATACAAAAGCATACCACTAAAAATTATTTTAAGTAAGAAACATAGAAAAATTTTATATGCAAGCCAACATCAGCACGGCTGAATGTTTTGGTTTTATGAAAACGAGTAACACAGGGAAAAATATTTTCAAAATTAATTATATCATGAGATAGTCTTTTTTGATAAAAAGGCAACATCTTTTTGTGGTTTAAGAAACCAATTTTTAATGGTTCACAATTTTAAATGTCTAGAAAAAGGCTCGTGTTATAAATGGATGTTGAAATATTTTAGCCTCATATTTTTAGCCCTATACCTGTTCATAATCCAACTAGACAATGTGCTTTGAACATCGATAGGTCTAATGAAAGAAAATGGCTTTACATTGGAAAAGACAAGAAGCAGATGATACTCTGCACAAACTATTATGGACACAGACTACACTGATGATATACCGCTTCTCGCAAATACACCTACCCAGGACAAATCCCTGTTGTATCGTCTGGAGCAGGCAGCAGATGGCGTCAGCCTCTATGTGAATACAGACAAAATGGAGTACATGTGTTTTAATCAAAAAGAAGACATCTCCACTCTAAATGGTCATTCTCTGAAACTAGTGGACAAGTTCATGTACCTTAGTAGCAGCATCTCATCTACAAGAAATGACATCAATACACGACTAGCGAACACATGGACTGCTATCCATAGGTTATCGCTCATATGGAAGAGAGCTATCGGATAAAATAAAATGCAATTTTTTTCCTAGCAGTGGTCATGTAATACTACTATATAGATGCACCACATGGTTGCTGACTTAGCATATACAGAAAAGGCTTGATGGAAATTACACAAGAATACAAAGAGCTATATTGAACAAATCCTGGAAGCAACATCCTACCAAACATCAGCTGTACGGCCACCTACCTCCCATCTCTAAAACATTCAAATTCGATGAACAAGACATGTGGGACACTGCTGGAGAAGTAAGGACAAACTCATAAACAATGTTTTCCTATGAACCTCTTCACACAGAGATGCAGAACTAATCTACAACAGCTCTGTATGGATGTAATCTAGAAGACCTGCTAGAAGCAATGGACAATAGAGATGAATGGCTAGAGAGAGTCAGGGAAATCCATGCTAGCAGCATGACATGATGATGATATCTATATATGCACACATTCACACATATATATATACTGGCCCATTGGCCTAATGGGTAGAGTGTTCACCAATGGTCCGGAAGACAGGGGTTCAATCCCAGCTCAAATCATACCAAAGACTCAAAAAAATGGTACATGGTGCCTCCTTGCTTACTACTCAGCACAATAAGATACATATCAAGGGTAAAATGGAGCAATCCAGAGAAAGGAGTAGTCCCCTCCCCTACACCTCGGTGTTGTAGCTATTGAAAAGTGAGCTTTAAAGTTGCCCTATTTACCCTATATATATATATATATATATATATATATATATATATGTATGTTTTTATTTATATAGGTGCATGTGTGTGTGTGTATATGTGTGTGGTTATACTTATGTAGGAAAATATATATATATATAGTGTGTGTGTAATATATATATATATATATATACACACACACACACACACACGTGTGTGTGTGTGTGTCTCTCTCTCTCTCTCTCTCTCTCTCTCTATATATATATATATATATATATATATATATATATATATATATATATACACACATATATAATGTGTGTGTGTTTGTAAGTGTGTGTGTATGTGTATATATATATATATATATATATATATTATTTGTTCCAGTTAAACCGGAGTTGGGAGTAATTCCATCAGGACAAGAAAACTATTCAAAAATGAACATTTAAATTTTCCTGGTAAAGAGCTCAATGTAACAGACATTACAGAGCAATAATTTCATTAAGAAAAAACACAAACCGGTCACATTAGGATTATAAATTTATTTCCATCCTTTTATGTGTTTTTGAAAAATCAAAAAACACGAAAAAAATTAACAGGACTTCTTCAGATCTTATGGATAAAATAAATTTTAAATAAAATAAAATAAAATTAGTTTTTATTTTATCCATAAGATCTGAAGATTTGATTTTTCAAAAACACATAAAAGGATGGAAATAAATTTATAATCCTAATGTGACCGGTTTGTGTTTTTTCTTAATGAAATATATATGTGTGTGTGTCTGTGTGTTTTTGTGTGCGCACATGTGTGTTGATATATGTTTTGAGAAATAATTGTGTAGTTGACATGAACATTCTAATTTAATTTGTGCTCCAACAGTACTCAAGCCTATATGAACGCCCTCATGTCTCTTCTTCTTAAGTATTAACACAGGTTTGTTATTTCAGTGTTACTCTGTCCTAAGATTTCTGTAGACTCTGAAATTTTTTTCAGAATATCTACTACCCCTAAGCATGCATATACTCTACCCTGTTCCAAAAAAGCAGAATTCTTCAGGGTGTTGCCATTTCATTTTTTCATCCGTACAAAATATCATTTATCTTTCCTTTTTTTTTTTTTTTTTCTTTCCCCCCCCCCAGTTTGGAAAATTGTAATTTAATGCATAATGTAATGGGACATTTTGAAAAAAATGATATAAAACTTTAACTTAAAGTTATATACTCTTTCTATTAATCACTTCATCTTTCTTTCTTTTATGTGTGTTGCAGGGCAGCAGGTTAGAAGACCAGCGTAGCTCTTTACCCACGGACATTGGGCGCTCAGCACCTACTGTACCCGATGAAGATTTCTTTAGCCTCATCCAGAAAGTTCAGTCAAGTCGGTTAGAAGAACAACGAACCACAATGCCGGCCAAGGCACCAAGTACGACAACAGCGGGAAAGAAAAAGAAGAAATGAAATTATTCAGGGCAGGATTATGCCAATTAGGGAAGATTCTTGATAGGAGACAACAATGAAGAAAAAATGATGGATCCCGGCAGTCCGAGATGAAACCATCGCCAACAAAGACAAACAACAAGAACACAAAAAAAAGACAGAATACAAAGCAGAACTAACCTAGAAAATGATTCATGGTTTCTCACCTTTGTCTCAGCTTATTTCATCAAATCCCTTTTTCCATTCATCCAACCTTCAGAAATGAAAATGAAAACTTCACACACATACACAAAGATACATATTTCTTGTAAACAAATTTTGTTAAAAACTACAGACTAGGTTGGGGGTTTTTTTGGGGGGAGGGGGTGTTTTTTTGTTTTTGTTTTTTTTTTCAGTCGTGTTTGTTTTTAAATCTAAAATATTTTTTTTAAAAAAGAATGTTCTCTAGTCTTTGCAGAAGACTATTAATGTTTGGTTCAAGCTTTTTGCAGGAATTGTCCAGAATTATATACTATTTTGTCTTTTGCAAAGACAGGAGAAAATCAGTTAGAGATTAGAATAAACCTTGTATGTGATGTGTCACAAAACTTGTTAACAAGAAATAGTATTGTTAAAATATAGCTTATTTAAATATGTATGCATTTAAACAAGAAATGATACTGTAATTCAATGCATTCATATATTTGTGAGAGTGTGTGTATATATGTATGTATGGAAATATATATATATATATGTGTGTGTGTGTGTGCCTGTGAGATATATATGAAAAATATTACTCTGATATAGTCTTGTTATAAAACAAATTACCCAAGATAAAACTATACAAACGGATCATTATATTTCAAAATATTATTGATCCTAATGCAAATCACAGAATTTCTCATTATATTGGCTTCATAAAAATCCAAGTTAAAAATCAGAGCAAAATTTTTCTTTATTCTATCAAACAGCCCTGTAATATATATATATATATATATATATATATATATATATATATATTTCTTCTAGAAAATTACCTCAAAAAATGAGACTAGCTGATAAATATGTCTTTATTCCACCCTAGTGATTAACAATTCTCTATCATTTTAATGTGTGCATTTCCCAAAGGTCTTTCCTCTCCTGAACAAACAAAATTAGATTGGTACAGCTATACTATACATTTTGTTTGTGTATATATATATATATATATATATATGTTAACACCTGTCTCCCCCATAAACATTTCTTATGCTCCAACCTCACTGACTCAAAAATAGATTCTTCTTTTATAGCATCTGCCCACAGAAAATTAATAAAAATGTTATATTTAAAAAGCATATTGGTGTGTGTGTGTGTGTGTGTATATATATATATATATATATATATATATATATATATATATATATATATATATATATATATGTTTGTGTGTGTGTGCATACACACATGAATAAAATCTATTATTAAAAGGTATGTCTTTCTACTTAGCTCACTAAACATGTAGTTAACATATACTATCATTCATATGTGCATTATTTAAATTAGGGCAGCGTAGACACAATGTCAACAGTGCTTGATGACTATCAATTTCTCACCTATATGATCATCAGATCAAGTTTTATTGTGCATAGGCCTGAGCACTACATAAACCAGAAACTGACAGTCTCCAAGTACCACTGACTCTGTGCCTACACTATCCTAACTTAGATATATCGGCTCTATCACTGATATTGAGCACTATTTATAAATATAGCTAACTAAATTATATATAAGCTCCAGAATATGTCTAGCTTCTTATTCTACTTAAAAATAGACTTGTGTTCTACTCTTCTAAGTTTTGTAACTATGATATTACTTACTCACATAGTGACACATACACACACACATATATATATATGAGGCTGCTGTCTGCATTAATTTTATTGTTACCATTTGAATATTGTTTTTCTCACCCACCCATACATGAGATGAGTTACTGGTGGTCTCAGGTATATGAGAACTTTAGGGGAGAACTGGCACCCCTAATCTCCCTTCATTTTGCCCCCCCTCACTTGCTTGCTTACTGTTTTTGCCCCTATTTCATTTAATTTCTTTGTTCAGTCCAGTCCCTTTTATATAGTGTTTCAAAAAGGCTACAGCCTTCTTTTTGACAACTTGTATTTACACTATTCTTAAGACACAAATTACAAAAATATGCTGATGAATTATACATTTTAACTTTGTTAGATATTGAAAGTAATTACAGGTTCATGCCTTTTTCATTTTATTTGCAGCTACCATTTCATAATTTTTGTTCATTTATGTCTAAAATTTCCCTTTCAATGTTCGTATTCAATTTTTCAAATGTATGAGTGTTGTTTTGAAATACATCTCCTTTAAAAAAAAATCTCCCAAAGAGTTACATTTGTAAGCAACAACATTGCTGACACAAAACAGAGGAATGGATGCTTGAATGGGGCTAGCATATGTCACAATCGTTTCAATGGCTAAATACTGATATATCTGAGTAGAGTAAGATAGTAGCATTAAATTTAAATTTGTATAGATTCTACCTCCTATTATCCTTCGGGCTGTGTCCTTTATGAAACACTACAAACATATATAATCATGATTGAAATTGAATGCTAAAACCGTTTTTAATTCATAAAATCTTTACAGTGCTCAATTCATGAAAATGCTGAGCAATATCTCACTATATTTCAATTATAAAACAAGATATAAAAATTTACAATTAAAGAATTTGAAGCTTTCAATCCTTGGGTGAGCTTGTATTCAACAAGTCACTCATGTTGAATGCTAGCTCTACTGAGGATCGAAATCACGAAACTCTGAGTTAGAAGTTTTTATCCTGTTTTATATTTTTCATATATAGTGTGTGTGTGTGTGTGTGTGTGTGTGTATATATACACACATGAATGATGTAATTTGTCTTTCTTTGGGTGATTGATGTTTCATTTTTTTCTCTTCTTACCTTTCTCTCTTCCCAGCCACTACTTTCCACCCACCCACCCAGAAAAAAGAAATTTTAGATCTTTTATCAAGATCATAATAGAGAAATCCAGTAAATGCTGGGAAAGAATTTTGCTGATATAATTTGTCTTTGGTGGTTGGCATTAAGAATTTTTTCCCTTTTTCCCCTGAAAAATGTTATCCCCTCCTTCCAAAAATTTTGGATCTTTCAGGGTCTAACTGCTGCCTAACAATGCTGTATAGATAGTCTCAAAATGATTTGGGTCAGAGGAGGGAGGGAATGGGGACTGGGTACAATTTTTGGCAAGTTGGGATAAAGGTATTACAATTTTTTCTGGCATTCAAAAAGCCAGTGTTTTTGGAGAAAGAAAAAAAATGTCCTTTTTTTTTTTTTTTTAAATAATTTTCTGTTTCTGATGATAATGATTCTAAAGATATGAGACCCTCAAATTTATAAGCACTACTTTTGAAATATTAAAATCTGACAATTTATGTTGAAGTTTTATCCATGCCATTTCTTGAAAGCTGTGTGTCCACCCCACCCACTCCCAATACTTGCGTACAAAATTCTGTCCAGAAATTAACCAACCATCTCTCTTGTCCAAACTGCCCCAACTCTGCAGTAAACAGAAGCTATTTTTTTTTAATCATTTATGACAAATCCAGTTTAGAAAAAGCCAACAATCCATTTGCTATACCTGAACATTTAAATGAAATAAAAATATTTTTCCTTGTTACAACTTGATAAACCCTATTTTGTTTTTTTGTGTTTATCTTGTGTTTGTATCGGTTTCTTCTTTTGTTGTTGCTGTTGTTGTTTTGTTTTTTTACAGTTATTTTTTTTTTCAACCCTCTGTTGTCTCTTGAAGCAACTTGCAATGAAATTGGTAACAAATGTGATACATTTCTTGTGACAAATTAACAAACAATACATTATCTTGATTTATCAATCAAAGCACCTTTCACTTGCATTTTATCTCAAATTTAGCTAGCAACCAACTTTGATCATTAACTTCTTTTTCAACTGTCATATCTGTAATCTACACACAATATCGCTCATAAATAAATAATCATATGCCTGATTCAGTATTGCCTGTAAATAAGTACATCAGTTTTAAGATAGTTTGGCACTGCTCTTTTTTGACAGTGAGTTCTACCTTAGAACTCCGTGAGAGTTTTCTATATTTCTTCTTGGTTAGTTTAGAGAAGGTCTCTTGAACCTATAGCAATAATGACAGTAATATTATTTTTTAAACTTTCAGGGACCCAAAAAAATCATTGATTTAAACATTTTTGCTTTTGTCTAAATTGTTAACTCTAAATAAATTATTTCTTAAATATTTTACTGTTTTTGCAAAGTTGATTTGCTCTTATAAAAAGATTCTCAGAAATATTAAGTTATCATAATCAGATTTTTTGGCTTCTTTGTTTTATAGCATATCATCCGAGTCTGAAGTTTGGTGGCATATCATCCGAGTCTGAAGTTTTGTGGCATATCAACCTAGTCTGAAGTTTTGTGGCATATCAACCTAGTCTGAAGTTTTGTGGCATATCAACCTAGTCTGAAGTTTTGTGGCATATCAACCTAGTCTGAAGTTTTGTGGCATATCAACCTAGTCTGAAGTTTTGTGGCATATCAACCTAGTCTGAAGTTTTGTGGCATATCAACCCAATCTGAAGTTTAGTGGCATATCAATCTAATCTTTTACTAATACCGAGAAAGATTATATAAACGCATAATTTATTACTAATCTCTACAGCACTGAATAAAATTAATTTTTTGATGTCACAAATAAATGAGTTTTTATCTATAAGTAAACTAGCTAGTCTAAACATTGTGATCATACACAGTATCATCCATGAATAAGTGACCATGTGCCAGATTCAGTACTGCCCATAAATAAGTACATTAATATCAATTTTCAATTAAATCACCTCTCATTCTGCTTTTCTAGTAAAGTAAGTTAATCCCAATTTCTCCAACATTTGGTTTGGTTGTGTTTTATGGAATATCAACTTTTTTCAAACTTTATGGGTTACTGAATGCCAAATCCTGTTTTTATATATGATTTGTCCACAAATAGTTTGTAGGTAACCTTATTTTTAAACAAGCCATTTGTTTGCACACAGTTATATAGTTTCAAGTATTGTTATCTAACACTAATAATTCTAGTTAATATTAATCCTTTGCTTGCTGACAGTTAAATGTTTTAAGTGTAGTGAATGATTAAATAATTCTGTTTGACCCCAAGATGGAACCCTAACAAGTACTACCACTCTAGGTGTAATGGCAATGAAAGGATACTCCACATTCTCCTAAGCTCCAGAACTGGAGCCTCACCATCAGAGACATTTTAACCAATGTTCAACCAATAGCTACAGTGGATAAGGAGGTTTATACCTTTCCTAAGGGTATGAGTCCCAAAATAAATGTAATAACACAACTGGGGTTCCAACTCACTTATTACAATGTCACAGTGCACCATATTAACTTCTATGCCATGGAGACTTACTCCATATAAAAATTGTGTGTGTGTATATATATATTGTTGTAACCTAACAAAAGGTTACTGAATGAGAAATAACCAAGCTGGTGGTTGAGAATGAAATGGAAATCTTTATAACATCAACAAAATACAATACTCACCAGCAGCATGAAGAAGGTACCCACTGCTAGTGGTGACTTCTTAGTCAGCATAAATCACACCCCTCATAATAATGTCCAGTGTATCTATGAGGAATAAGACATACCCATTACTGTTTACCAGTAGGGTATATAACATATATATATTCAAACTGTAATATCAACACTTCACTGCAAGATTTTTTTTTAAAGTAGGATTTCAATTTGCAATCATGCAAAAACAAAAAGAAAATCATCTCTTTAGGTTTAGGGTCATATCTCAGACACTTGTTGAGGTGCAATCAGCACATTCTACTGTCCTAGCCAACAAGCTGATCTCCAATCTCTCTCCCTGTAACTGTAATCATTTACTTTTTTTATTAGTTTTGTCTCTCTTCTTTGTATGCCCTCTAATTTCAATATTACACTCCTATTTCCATGTCTCAACACTTGAGCCCAAACCTGAGTACAATTTCCCATATGTTCTTATTAATTGGAAATTTCTTTATTATTAGAATTTAATAATGACCCTGTGTCACATTCAGTATCAACCATAAATAAGTACAAACCTCTAATTTTTTTTATAAAATTTTTTCTTTTAAATCAAAAATACCAGGATCCTATTAGTTCTTGTGGAACATTATACATTCAAAATTACAGTTTTGGACCATATAAATACACCCCAACAATTATTTTTATAAAAAGTTAATTTTCTTCTAAAGCAAAGATAAGAAGATTTTATTATTTCTATGGGAAAGTTTGTTTTGTTTTTTTGTTTTTTTTTCTCACCCTCCATTCCCACTTCTACTCCTACACCATGTATATTTTATCAACAATTGTATTTTTCAAATACATGAAACTTTTAGTAATGAAGACAACATAAAGAGGTGAAATAACAATTTCTTATATATATGTGGTATAGTGGCTAATATACTGGACTGCAAAATTGTAGTAAGTTCAAATTCCAATCGCACTATTACATTCAGTTTTGAACACTCTTATCCTTCCAGCTATGGAATAAATAGCGCTCCTACTGTTCTACAATGATGGCTTTGGCATTAAATAACCCATGAAGGTGGATATGTCATAAAACAAAAGAAATAAAAACCAAACCCTGTGTATATATATATATATATATATATATATATATATATAGGATTTGGTTTTGATTTCCAAACCCTATATATATATAATCACCCCCTCAATAGGAACATCTCTACCAATCTTTTTTTTATAAAAGATAAATTTTTATCTGAACCAAAGATAACAGAATTTTATTATACAATACAACAATTATTAGCCTGCTTAAATTTAGCAAAACTTTTCTCTTTGCCCCAATGATATCTTCATTGGAAATATATTCAATTGTTGGGCATCTCTTGTCAGCCCTTGTAAAACTATTGGTAGATTAACTGGAAATAAAGGGAAAATTTTTGTGCCAAGAAATTCCACTCATCAAGAAAATCTTAATATTTGATCTGGCTTATACATTATTGTGTTATGATATTCAATATGGACACATTATTAAAAACATGAAAGTTGTGAAGTTATCTTATTTAGAGCAGAAGAAAAATGAACTTGATTATAATCTGATTATTGTTTACACAACAAGAGTATATTACTCTAACTTGGAGAAAAAAGTAATTTCTAATACAATTTACATCTTCATAATTACTCACCCAACTCATTATCAATTTTCAAGAAAGATAATTATTAAATTTTAATTAAAAAGTGTTTTCTTATATATATTTGCAATTGATCCGAATATATAGAATATTTTACTTAGGCCTGGGCTCCAGTACGTAAACATAGAAATTGAAGTCTAATATTTCGATTGGAGGGCGTACAAAGAAGAGTGACAAAACTAATAAAAAGAGTAAATGATTACAGTTACAGGGAGAGATTAGAGGAAATAGGATTAACTACTTTACAAGAAAGAAGAATGAAAAGAGATCTATCTTTATTGGGAATCCTTTTTGAAATGAGGCTTCTTAATCCGAGTATTAATTTTATTGCGGACTTTTGTCCTCATCTTGGTAGTATTTGTTGTTTTTCTCACTACATTTTGGCTAAATTTCACCTCTGGCCGTCTTCAGGGGATTAACCACGGTTTCAATTCCTACCCAAGCCAGCCAGAGGGTTACTTGGTCAAAAATGTGGTGCGATAGACAACAACTATGGAAGGCAGTAATTACTGGGGATATGGTTTCAAGACTCAGCATTCCTATCCGAGGTTGCAGTTAATCACCTGAAGATGGCTAGAGGTGAAATTTGGCCAAAACGTAGTAAGAAAAACAACAAAAACTACCAAGATGAGGACAAAAGTCCGCAATAGAATTAATACTCAAAGGGAGGTCGAATTGAAACTTTGAAAATAATCGAATTTTTAATTATGGTAAATATTTTAAGATATTTCTCCTCAAAATGGAAATTAACTGACAAGGCAGATTTCAAAATCTCCGTCTATTAACCATTTTGTTTTTTTAGCTAATAGAGTAATATACTGACTAAGATTGAATAGGATGATTTCTGAAAAATGGTCAGAAAAAAATTCAAGAGGGTATTTTGGGGAACTATTTGGATGAATTACTTAACAGAATTTGATCTGTATATTAGATATTGTTTTGGAGGTGCCCATGGTGTAATGGTTATTGTTGTAGGAAATGGACACGGCGACATGAGTTCAAATCCTGGATGAGACTGATTGCATTTCACATAGCACTAATACCCTAGAGAAAGGTATGAATCCAATTATTTTCCCTCCAGCTATGGGTAAATAGTAGGGGAGACTAGGTTCTTCAGCCTTGGTGAGGCAACTAGTCTAGGAGAAGGAAAACTCTGAATTCAAACCTGTTAAACTCCACTTAAAATTTGACCTTGTGTCATATCCTGCCCGAGCGGAGGGGTTGGTGAATATGTATATTAGATATTGTATTAATAGTGTATATGTTTGGTGTTAAGGTTCTTTTTTAAGGTTAATGTGAGTTTAAGAAACGGAAGATACCCAAAGAGGCATGACAAACTATAATGTTCTACAGGTAGGATGTGACTTGACATAAAATTTAATAACCACCAAAAGCTGCCTTTAAGTAAAATGATGAAAGTCAAGAAGCTTTTGAGAAGTTGTCTATTTTAGAATTATGAGATTGAAGATTTCATTTCTTACTGATTCTGTAGCCTTATTCAATTGAAAAGGTCAATACTCTTTGATATTTCTAACTGCAATTCTTTATCTTTTGATATCAAAAAGAAAAACTTTGTTTCTCTGACCCAGCGTAACAGTATCTATTAGTCTCATCAGTGAGTCAAATAAATCTGTTTGAAAATTGTTAGTATTTGATAAGAATACTTGATACCATATAACTGTAAATTATTTGTATTAAGAATAGTTACTTGAAGCTATGATTATTTATTGAAGGTTATTATTAATTACTTGAAACCATTTGATTATTAGTATTAGATAGGAATACTTGAAACCATACAACTTTGTGGAAATATTTCTATTAGAAAGGAATACTTGATATCATATAACTACAAAAAACTCAAACTGCACAACAGTAAATATAAATGTACAATGAATGCTACTCTTGAATCCCAAGGCCTTTTCTTTGAATAGCTTGCAATAGAACTGTTTTTGACAATTAAACTTATGCTAAACTGAATTGGCTGAATTAGAACTGTTTGACTAAACTGTATAGCTTGAAATAGAAATGTTTTTGACAATTAAACTGTTTATTTATACTTAAAGTGCGTACTTATACTAAACTGAATTATTTGAAAGGGAACTGTTTTTGACATTGAAATTGCACTTACGTTAAACTGAATTTTTTCAAATAGAACTGTTTGGACTGTGTGTAAAAAAAAAAAAAAAAAATTCTATACTTATACTAAACTAAATTGGCTGAATTAGAACTGTTTGAATAAACTGAATAGCTTGAAATAGAAAGGTTTTGACAATTAATTAAACTGTGTACTCATGCTAAACTGAATTGTTTGAAATAGAACTGATTATTTGTATAAAAATGGATTTGGTATTAAATAACCTACAAAGGTTGATATGCCATGAAACCAACCAACTTGAATTACAAAGCATAAAATAATCCTAGATGATTTGACATGCCATTAGAATCAATCAATCAAAAACTTATTTCAAATTGTACAATCTATCTTATAATAATCTGATTTTTGTATGTTGCTGTAAAATGATAAAAATGATACATTGTAACAGATTTTGTTAGAGTATTAGCATTAAAATATTCTTAAAGAATAAGGCAATTTCCAATCCAATTTGAAATTCTATAATTTATCATGAACTATATTATTGTTAGTAATTACCTTAATAAGAAATAAATAAACATAAAACAATAAACAGAATCAACAAAAAAGGCTTCTTTTTTTTAGCTTGGAAAAAATTATTTATTGTTTGATATATCTTTTGAATTCTTCTGAATTTTTTACATCAAAATTACCAAAACATCCACAGCAACTGTAATCTTTTTCAAATAAAACAAATATAATATTATACACACAGACATGTAAAAACAAAATGAGAATTTTAGTTTATATATATATATATATATATGTATATATTGTACAAAAAATAAATTTGGCATAAAGAGCATTCATTAGGTACTCACTGAAAAATGAATTCCCTAGAAATGGGCTGTGAGATAGACTTATTAACTGGTGCTGTGTTTCAAGGCCCTAAAGGCTCCTAACTTCCGCTGGGCCACCTTAGGGTGGGCGATGATGACCAGCATGGTCAAGTAGGGTTCAAACCCCCACTATAATCAACCTTTGGGTGAAGTCCTGTCTAGTGGGAGGCACAGACAAACAAAGTTAACTGGTGCTGTGTGACTGGTACTTTTTATCTTTCTTCCTCCTCTCTTTTTCTTTCTTTCTCTTCCCTTGGTATTTTTCTCTCTCTTCTTTTTCTGGAAGAGTCTTCATGGTGTAATGAATGGACTTCAGCATTGTTGCAAGTGTGTTTGAACTCCAGTCACACTATTACGTTAATTTTCAGACTAATACTCTTGAGAAAAGTATGAATCTCTTTAATCCTCCAGCTATGGGATTAAATAATATCACTTCTATAGTTTTACAAGGATGGCTTTGGTATTAAAAAACCCATAAAAGTTGATATGCCATTAAACAAAGAAACTGAAAACAAACCATCCTCTTCTTCTCTACTCTCTTTTTCTCTTAGTGTATATTTCTTGTCACCAGCCAGTGTCACCTTCCTTGCTCTTTAAAATATGATACCTCGCATTTACAACTTTCAATATTTAAAATATAAGATAATCCCTCTCTTTCTCACTCTCTCTCTCTCCAAAGAAAGTATTGATAAAAAAATCTATATTATTTTAACCTCACCTCATAAAAAAACTCTCATTCTCATATGTTGTCCTTTTTTTTTTTTTTTCTTAAATATATTTTTGAATATCAAAAATGCAAGCCATTCCTTTTCATTTTCAAAAAGAATTACATGTTTGCCTGAGATAACATTTGAACCCAAACCAACAGCTTTACATATTTTGCTCTGCCCAATATCAAAACTGCTTCTCTGCTTTCAAATCACAGTAAAGTTACAATCAACTATTTTTGCTATAAGCTTTTCTGTATTTCTGGTGTCTTTACTGTAAGCTTTTTATTTATCTGCATTTTTTGTGTCTGCTAAACTGGTGTTGATTAATTCATCACCAGTAAATTCATAATATGGTAAATTTTATTGCTGGTAAATTATGGCTAAATTCAGAATTCAATCATTGCTTTTAAGAACTTAACAAAAATGTTACGGGGTTAAGAAAACTTTATATTATAAGAGCAATTAATCTGATTCAATGAATTTACCTTGATAAATTTATCACACAATGAATTTACTGCAAATCCATTTTCTTAATGTTGTTTGTTGCTTGCTTGGTTGCTCCTATTTCACCTCCTCCATTTCCTCTTTTTCGCATGTCAACCATTCTTAATTGTCAACCAGGTTGTGGATTGTGGCTCACTTGGTAAAAGACGACTGTCCATCAAATATATAAACATGTAGGGATTGATAGATTAATAAAGTTTGAATGGAAAATAAAATAAAAGAAATAATGACACATGAAAATAAAAAAATAAAACCCAAATAATGACATACAAGAATGAAATAAAACAAAGTAAAAAAAATTCTACAATCTTATTCCACTTTCAGCACAAAAATTTTAATCCACTTTCAGCACAAAAAAAAAGACTCTTCAGTCCTTGCCAACCCACTGAATAAAATATGCATTTTGCAACCTCCTAAAATAAGCAGTCTATATTCAATAACTTTTATAATAATAATCTATGGACTTCTCTTGTGGAATGTTTTTTCATTAAGCTCATAGATTATTTTGATAAAAGTTGTTAAGTATGGATTGTTTGTTTTGGGAGACTGCAAAATGTATGTGTTATCACATTGGTTGATAAGGCTAAAGTAATTTTCCAATTTCTTTTCTTTTTTTTTCTGAAAGTTAAACTTTTGAATGAAATGAAAATATGGGATATTTTATTTTATTTTTATATATTTTTTTATTTTTCATTTTATTATTTGTTTTATTTTCATTTAAACTTTATTGATTTCTTAACGCCCTCTCCCACATTAAGACATGAGTATACAAATTTTTTTAGTTATACTTTACACTAATGTACTCTGACTAGTGTCTTCATTTTAGTTGTTATCACAATGTTTCAGCCATTATAATCTTTGACCTTCTTCAGGTACCTGTTGTATTTGGTAACATTTTGGAAACTTCAAACGTTTTTATTCAATCTATGGTGATAAATTACTTTCAGTCCATTATTCCCTCTTAGGATATATCTTGTATCTGAATTCTTCATGAATAAAGTAAAAAAAATGTAAAGTTGGCAACCGTAGTCAAGGGCTAACCATAAGCTCCTTTTTCAATAGCTACTACACCAAGGTGTAGGGGTGGGTGCTACTCCTTTCCCTGGATTACTCCACTTTACTCTTCAAACGTACCTTATAATGCTGAGTGTTAAGCAAGGAGGCATCAAGTGCCATTCTTTGAGTCTTTGGTATGACTCAACCTGAGATTGAACCCCAGTCTCCCAGACCATTGGCGAACACTCTACCACTAAGACAATGGGCTGGTTTTTCTTTTTACAGCACAGTGGTACTATAAAATGGTTAACAAGCTAACTGGCCATTATTAATGAATTTGATTTTCACTGGGTGCCATATACTTCTAACTTTGTGCTAAGTTAAGCTTAGTATATTAGTGGATTCAAGTTGGCTTAAAAATCTTTGAAGAATTATTTTTAAATTGATGAAAACTTCTACAGACAAGATTTTAAGGTATTTTTGTGTAAGGTCACCTTATTTTCACCAAACCATGCTAACAACAAGGATTCCTTGAACTCTATCTTGCCATCTGTCCCTATCAGCAATCAAACTTGGTAAGTCCTCTAGATGGCCTCCAGTGTCTGCACAGAGCTGATGAATGTAAGTTTTTGCTGGTTAACCAATTCTAATGTAGCCATGTGTTGTAGTCCATTGAGAATGTCACTTTTGATTTTATCTTTGCTTCTCTAGCATATTATACTCGTCTTTCTTAAACGGTTTGTGAGATGGGATCCAAGTGGCCATATAGCTGCCGTTTTGGAGGGCGCTACTTCTAGGATTTGTTGAAAACAGTATGCAACATCCTTGCGTAGTTTCCATCTAGCTTTTTCTTCAAGTGTTTTGTTAGAGTCCAAGTAGTGCAGCCATACAGTAGTACAGCTTGGAAGAATTCCTATTTTGTTTGTGTAATGCCTAGATGAGGCTTAAATCAAGGCCTCTGACCTTGAAAAGAAGTCAAGAATTTACTGAATTTGAAAATCATCACCAACATGTATACTTGTATCATTTTTAATAGATGTGCTGATTTCACAAGATTTTAAGTATCCTTTCTTTTTTTTTTTAATCTAGACACACATAGAATAAGAATCTAGTTTAACATATTTACAGTGAGAATCAAGCCCCTTGATAAAAGCTTTAAAAGTTTTGTAATTTTCAAAAACTTTAATGTTAAAATTCTTCCCTAAAGTTTCATTAATAACCACTAAAAATTGGGTGACTATAGCAATATTTATCCTTGTGTTATTCAATGAAAATGATTTATTTTGTAATTTGATCTAGTTACCATATTCAGGTAAAAACTACTAAAATGTCATTTACCAGGGCACTGGGGATCCATTCACCAGACAGTACCACCCCATTACATTGTATTCTAGTGTTTATTTACACTATAAATATTGATGACATCAGCTCTCATATTCAGGTAAAAACTACAAAAATGTCATTTACTTGGGCACTGGGGATCCATTCACTAGACAGTACCACCCCATTACATTGTATTCTAGTATTTATTTACACTATAAATATTGATGACATCAGCTCTCATATTCAGGTAAAAACTACAAAAATGTCATTTACTTGGGCACTGGGAATCCATTCACTAGACAGTACCACTCCAAAATATTGCATTACATCCTTGTGTTTATTTTATAATAATCATCCAGGTGAAAGTGACCTAGAAATACAGAGTGTCCCTAAAATCTGTACACATAAACAAAATGGATATTTTAAGTAAATGTTTCAACAACATTTTATTTAATTGGAATATTGATCAATAACATCTTCAATATGATTTTCATTATTTATCATGCTAAGTTCAATGTGTTTTGCAAGATTCACATTAATCCAATGCATTAACTCCAGATTCAGTTTTCTTACCACCTTCCTCACTGTTGAAAAGCCTATTTGGACTCTCCTTGGCAGAATTGGCCTCAGGAGGTGCAGGGCTTAATTGGAAACACATATATTACAATGTGTTTTGTGTACTTAAGTTGAGAGTAAATTACACTCTCGTATGGACCCCCCTTAGGCTCAAGTGGTCCAATTGGCTTAAGGCTAGCCCTACTTGTGGGATGATGTGGAATTAAAAACATCTGCTAGCTTTCAATATGACCCTCTTTCTTATCTACTGAAAAGTGTCAGTTCAATTCTTTCTTTTCAACAAACCCATGTTTAATCTATGAGGGTGAAAAAATTATAGTTCATCATTAGTAATTTCAATTTAAGAAATACAGGATAATCTTGAAACTCTCTTTCTCTCTCAACCCAAGAATATCAATTATAAATTCTATTTAATTTTTACCTCATAAAACAACTCTCAGGTGATTCCTGCTTCATTCTTTTCAGTTGTTTATTTTTGTCAATATATTTTTAAACATCAAAAATTAAGTCATTCCTTTTCATTATCAAAAAGAATTACATTTGTCTGAAGTAAGATTTGAACTCAAATCAACAGTTTTAAGGACACCCTGTATAATACTTACATTCATCGTCCAGATTAGAGTAAATTGGATTTACTTCATTTTTTTTTCTTGAAACAGTTACAATTAAGTCATAAAATTTCAATCAGCCAGTGACTAACACCTTCTTAGTGACCGAGAGAAGTGAAGAAATATGGCCGATGGCCAAATTGTAGCTAGTTGAAGATGTAATTTTGGAACTTAATTGTTCAGTAAAAAAGTGAAGTAGATGACTGAAGCACTCTCTTACATCTTGATGATGAACATAGGTATTACACTTTTATATCATGTCCCATATTTTTTTTTTTTTTTTTTTTTTTACATTACCACTAAATGAAAAATTTTTAAGGTGAGCTACTTTGTACATGCAGTAGATTTTTTTGTTATTTAGAATTATGCTTCTGGGATAGGAAAATTGTACTTCTTAGCTGAATAATTGAATTTCTATACTTCAAAAGGCTTCCATCTTAGAATTATTTGTAGACTTTAAAAAGTGTACAAATAATTTTAAGACGAATGTTTTTTTTAAAGTTGGAAATTCTGTTTTTCTCCCTCCATATTGTTTTCTAATATTTTTGGGGTCACTTTTAATATAACGGTTATCTTTGTAGGAAATGGACACCACAACCCGAGTTCAAATCCTGGACAAGGCTGTTTATATTTCACATTGCACTAATACATTTAAGAAAGGTATGAATCCAACTATTCACCCTTCAGTTAGGGGTAAATAGTAGGGTAGATTGTTCTCTTTAACTTTGGTGTGGCAACCAGTCTAGGAGAAGAAAAACTCTGAATTCAAACTTGTTAAACTCTGCTTAAAGATTTTTAAAATATAGTTTTTTTTTAATATAAAAATAACAGGATGTTTTTAAACGTTTGTGTTTTAATCTTTTAAATAAGATCAGACAATTTCATGATACAAAAATATTGTGTACCAAACAAGACACAAGGGAAAATAGGGTACAAATGATTAAAAAAATAAACAAAAAAAATTATATTGAGTGATAAAATATTGAATGCAGATTCCAAGTCTCAGTATCTGAGAGATTTGAATGGCTGGACTGATTCATCCATTAATTCTGACATGAATAGTCTTTGAGAGAAAGAGAGAGCAAGATTTCTGAAAGGTTAATTTGGGAGGAAGGTGATTTCATTGCTTAATGTCTAAATATTTATGTTTAATATGCAACACTGAAATTTGGCTGTGAGTAGTTAATTTGTATAGACAGCAAAAATCCGTGTTGAATTTGAAAATTACAGAAATAACCCGATTTCTATCTGGTTGTATGTATCCACCCTGCTGCTAGCCATATAGTTCGGTTCCACTACCGGTAGACATTTTTTTTTTTACTATTGCGTGTGCGTTCCCTAATGTAAGGGAGGTAAATCGTTTTTTGTGTGTGTTGTGGGTAGATTTGTCATTCAACTCGTCGTATTTTACTTTGCAGTTTTGTGTGTGTGCGTGTTTTTTATTATTGTTATTATTATTATTATCATTATTATTGTTATTATGATAATACGCCTTGCAAGTTTTTTTAACACCAGCTCCAACTGGGCTGTGAGTGACAGCAAGTCTCCTTTGGTCTCAAGGACATTTCTGATTATTCCAGCCAATCTTAAAGCTGTTTATTGGTATTATTTATTCATTTACTGATTTATTTATTTTTTTATCTTTTCCTTTTTTATGAATACACATCTCCTGGATTTAGGTGAGAACAAAGTTCATTTCTACCCGGATTAGCAGAACATGTGTGTCCCCCTCAACCACCCCACATTTCTGAACGAGACCTCCTTAACAGAGTAAGGGATAATCCACTGGGTTGTACCTAATTTCTCTTAGTCAGTGTTTCTCAACTTCCTTGTGGCCCATTTTTGTTGTCAAAAAGAGTTTCAGGCCTACATAAACACAAATAGAAATTCTATTTAACAGGAAATATCGTAAAAAATATAAACCCTGATTAATGACTGCATTACTCCTGGTAGCTATCTGTTGAACTTCCAAACTTTGGTTCAGCTTCAGGCTTTTCTCTTTTCATTCAACAATAGATTTGGTTTCTTTGTGAGTACATTATTTGCTGCAGAAAATCCAACCAACCTGATTTTACAAATTTCTCAGGCTCATTTGTGGACCTCGCAATGAGTGCAGTAACTTCTCAACGACTAAAATGCTTTTGTGTCATAAGAGGTACCAGTAATAAGTAAAAGAAATAAGATATATTCTAATTCTGTCTTTTTGAGACCTCCCCAAAGCATGGTTTACCTTTATTATCTGAAGTTATTTAAAGAGCTTTACATTGGTAATTATTAATTTAGTTGGCTATATTTATAAAGAGTTCTCAGTATCAGTAATAGAACACAGAGATCTAAGTTAGGATAGCATTTACTGCTAGTATTTTGCCTATGAGATCATCAGGCCAAGTGGTTCCCTTGATATACTGTTGTGTGAGGCATGATGGGAAGGTTTGTCTAGATTATACTGCATGGTTATTTACTGGACTATATTGTGTTCATTTCAATCTCAGCCCATTAGTCTAGTGGGTAGAGTGTTTATCAGTGGCCCAGGAGACTGGAGTTCAATCTCCAGTCAAGTTGTACTGAAGACTCATAAAATGGTACTTGACACCTTTTTGCTTAATACTCAGCATTATAAGATACATATCAAGAGTAAGGTGGAGCAATCCAGGAAAAGGAGTAGCACCATCCCTTACACATCAGGGTAGTAGCTATTGAAAAGGGAGCCTTCAGGTTGCCCTCAACTACAGTTGCTAACAGCTATATTTAATTTATCATTTTCTAGTGTTGTTGTTATTATTAATAGTAGTAGTAAGATTCCATTTATAAAAAATAAAAGATCTGAAGTTAAAATCTAAGTGAGTAAATTAGTCTCTAAGCACCATTGATTCAGTGTGTATGTTATCCTAATATGTGTATGTGTGTGTGTAAAAGTAAGTTAGCCAACCATAATTGAGGGCGACCTGAAGGATCCCTTTTTAATAGCTACTACACCAAGGTGTAGAGAAGGGCGGAACTCCTTTCCCTTGATTGTTCCACTTACCCTTGATCAGCACCTTATAATGTTTAATGTTAAACAAAGAGTCAAGTACCAATTTTTGAATTTTTAGTATAACTCAACCTAAGATTGAACCCCAGTCTCCTGGACCATTGGTAAACACTCAAATCATTATGCCTATATATATATATATATATATATATATATATATATATATAAATCTGACAAAAAAACTTCAGTTTAATTCTTCCATTAAGTACCAATGTATTTAGTCCATCTTAAAAAAATCATTACAACCAGAAATTAATTTATAATGGAAACACTAAATTGAATTTTTTTCGTTAGATTTATTAAAAATGTTTTCGCTCTGAATGTGATTTTTGGTATATTTTTAATCAAAAATTAATAATATATCTGATAACTGTCATCATTGAGCATTCAACGGAGATTCCAATTAACCTTGGATTATGACAAGTCTAAAATCTGGACTGTTTTCCTCCGATTATACACACGCTTATATATATATATATGAAGTATTAAACTAGAGAAACATTTTATTGTAAATTGATATATTCTAAACAGGGATATAATCTACATAAATAAACTTTCATCTCTGGATAGATTTCAAAATCTTTCTTTTAATTTCTATAAAGGAGGTTTGGAGTCCTCATTGTGTTGTGGTTAACATTCCGGAATACAACATTGTTCGAAGTGAGTTCAAACTCCAGCAGTGTTATTTATGTTCACTTTTGAACTGCCACACTTAAGAAAGGTATGATGCCCCTTATCCTGCTAGCTATGAGTTAAATGGTGCCACTCCAGTTCTTTTGTAAGGATGGCTTTGGCATTAGATAACCTAAGAACATTGATATGATATTTAAACAGAGAAACCAAACCAATTTTTACAAAACATTAATTTTAATTTGAAAAAAAAAAAGATTTTCTTAAATAAGCAGTTTTTATTATGCTATTCACATCACATAATACAGAAAAAAATTATACACAAAAGTTGTAACAAAAGAGACATACGGTACACGTATTAAAACATCTCTCTCTCTCTCCTTCTTAAGAACGAAACTAAGGAAAGGGATTTCCTCTTTACGAAGTGAGAAAATGCAATTAAGGGGGAATAACTCTCAAAAGATTTTTTCTTTTTAATATTTTAACAAAATTGGCAAGTAAAAGATATAGTAGCATTTCAAGCGATTGCCACAAGAATCCATTTTTGCTGACTTTTATCTTAGACAAATGAATATGTTTTGAGGCTGGTAATAGTTATCATTGTAGGAAAGGAGCTTGACAAACCGATTTCAAACCCTGGACAAGGCTGTTTGCATTCTATCTTATACACAAGCTCTGAGTAATTCATAGAGGAGGAGGAGGAAAACTATGAATTCTAAATCAAGCATGAGGAGGCTAACAACCCCACCCTATAAAAACCAATCTGTGACTGAAACCATGGCACTATTATGGCTTTGGCTTTATTCTCCTTACAATGTCTGCAGAAATCCAAAGAAGAAACTAACACTAAAATTTTACCTTCCCAAAATTTAATACTTAAGAAATTTTTGAACTAATTTTAATGTTATAGATTTTAGTTATTTTCAAGAAAAATATATCAGAATTTGACAATGTAATTAGGCCCATTGTAATGTAATGGTTATGTCATTACTAATGTAGGTGACCAGCTGAGTTCACAACCTGAGTGAGGTTGTTTGTATTTCCCTTCATACTAATACAATTGAGAATAGCATAAATCAATCTCTTCTTCTCCATGAGTAAAATAATATGGTAGACTGGACTTCTTAGCTGCAATGAGGCAACCAATATCAGAGAAAGTAAAACTATCTTCAAAACCTGAGAAGAAGTGTAGTTTTTAGAGAATTTCTGGCATACTGGTGCACCATTCTAGGGCACGTCGGGTAGCGTAATGGTTAGCAAGCTAGACTAGCAAAACCTACACGGGTGAGTTCGAGTCTCATTGAGTGCCCCATTCATATGGCCTTGTGCCACATCTAAGCAAAAAGCTTTGTAAATTAATACTGGTGCACCATTCTTCTGTTATCAGATCATCCAAAAAATGACTGTTTTTACCTAATCCTTTATCACTATAAATAAATCATTAGTAAAGTAGACTGACTGGTTGAGCCCAATGAGAAAGGAAAACTCTGAATCCCAAACCTGCAGAATGTTGTTCCAGTGCATCTGTGACACAATGGCACACCATTCTTTTATGAGCTCATCCAAAAAGTATGACTGATTTCCCAAAAACATTTTGATTATTAATAATTATTACTTAATTCATTTTTTATTATTACTTGCCGCCTTTTTTTTTTATTCAAATTCAAAAAGAATAAATTAAATTTGGGTCAAGTTTTCAAGACAGCTATGGATTTGTGCTTTTCATTTGTTTAAAGCTGCAGAAACTGTTCAAACTTTTCCTGTAGTGGCAGTAAAGTGGAAGAGCAAAGTCTCTGATAAACCCCTAATTTAAGGAATGGGGACAATTTAAGACTATTAAATCTATTCCTATCATTACTTAGACAACAAAAATATAATGAAAAGCAAAACTACTAAAAAAAAATTAATAATGTCAGTAATCTGAGAAATACTGACAACTTAAGACTATTATGCTTACTATCCCTATACAGACAATAAAAATAAAATTGAAAGAAAAAATAAACTTATATTTGAGTCAAATCTTTAGAATATCTTGCATTTGTACATTTTATTTATTCAAAACAGCACCTAGTCCAAACTTTCCTGTAGTGGCATTAAGAGATGAGAGTAAGTCTTACAGAAGGTGCTATATTACGTGAGGATAATTAGAAAATAGTTGTTTTTAATTCTTTCTTTTTTTTTCCCTATAAACGTTAACCAACTTATCATACTCAATATATTATTAAGATTCAAGGGATACCTAACCATCAGACTAACTCCACCTACCCATATTATCAATATTCTTCATTCATGATAGATTTGAAAGTCATGACCAGATCTCATTAAAACAAAATGCTCATAAAATCTGCTGCATATTTAATTTATTATTAATATTATTTTGAATTATTAATTCTATTAATTGTTAACAGTATATAATTTCATTATTAAAATATTCAGTGTTTATACTTGCTCATTCATAATTTCAATTAAAATGCTTGTAACAACTATTCAAGCCACCTCATTATTTTTGAGAAATAATGCTTTTCTGTAGATGCGTAAATTAATCTTTATATATATATATATATATATAGTTATTTACTAAGATTAGTTTAATTGTGGCACAAGGCCAGAATTATTAGGCACCCAGTGAGAATCAAACTCACAGTGATCTGCTAATCTAGCTTGCTAACCATTACACCATGTTAGGTGCCCAATCAAAATATAGAGAGAGAGATGAAAGATTCCATCATATATATATATATATATATATAAGAGAGAGAGAGAGAGAGAGAGATGCTTAAGAAGAATAAACACAGTTCTTCATATTTATTGAAAACTAGACTAGATTATTTTCTTGCTTATTTATAAGATTTAAGTAGGCTCCAAAATAGATCAAAAGTAGATTTATTGATCTAGAATTTTAATGGGTTATAAAATCTATTGTTCATATTTATTTTTATAATCGAGGAGGAAAAGATTCTTAAATTATCTAGGTTTTTGGATCTTTGAAATTTTGCTTGACAAAACAAATTATTGTCTACAGAGTCAGATTTCTATTTGAAGATGCTGATTGGTCACAAAATCCAAACATACAGATACAAATTTCATAGCTCCTGGGAACCTCTCTTTTGCACAAAAATTGACACTTTTGTATACTATGAAAATCAGTTGATTTTCCATGTGTAATATATATGTATATATATATATATATATATATATATATATAGTGTGTGTGTATGATGGAGTCTCCAATCTATTTCAATGTATTTGGACACAACAGCCCATGTCAGTTTTGATTCTTGTATCTTGTGTGATATTTCAAAGTAGCTATAGATTTGTATACAAGTCTGTAGAAGAATTAGTAGATGAAGTAGCTGGTATATCTGAATTTAATAAAATATGAAAGTGCTCAAGATATAAAAATTTTGCAATTAACTGAAAGAGTAAATATAACAATATCAAAAATAGATTTAATTATGTGATTATAAAACTATTGAAATGTAGAGATACCTCAGATATTGAGCATTCTTACTATAGATATACTGCAATCATTAAATACAGATATATATTGTTGTTTTTGTAGCATGGGTATATAGGAATATATATAATGTTATATATGCATGCAGCAAAAAACAACTGTACATGTATACTGTCTTTAATGATTGTTGTACATTTGTAGCGAGAATACTCAATATCTGACACAAAGTGTGTGTGTGTGTGTATATATATATATATATATATATATATATACACACACACACACACATTACAAAACTCATTGTTCGATAGCTTTTGTCAGTTCATATGTTTATGCCTTGTATATTTTGAACCAGTCATAGATTTGTGTATAAGAGGTTCATGCAAAAGAGTTAGTAGATGAAGTAGCGAGCTAATATATATATATATCTTAGATTCAATCTCGTACAAAAATTGTCCTCAATCAGTTTCCACCATTGCTGATCATTAAAATGTGATCACTTTTGAATTTTGTGAAACTTTGATGTATTTGGTTTCTCTTGGCGGAGTTTTGTAGAAGATTGAACCTAATATTTTATCTTATGAGAAGACAAAAAAATGAATAAAAAATATTAAAAAGAACTTTGTGTGTGTGTGTGTGTGTGTGTGTGTGTGTGTGTGTGTGTATACCTAAAAACATTTGCTTGTTCTGATGCCTGTATGAAGTTTATGGTTGGAAGTTATGTTGTGTTCACATAAAAAACAGTAATAAAATAAGAAAGCAACAAAACCTTGTCTTTTACTATGGACTGTTTATTCTTTTTTTATAAGGTTTAAGAGAAACAAATTTCTTTATGTCAATTTTGTATGTCCATGGTCTTTTTCTGTTTAGACATAAAGCCAAAAGTTTACAGTAGTGATTATACAAATAATAGTAATAGTCAATCTCAAGTTTGCTCTGTATTGAGTTTGAAAAGACCAAAGCAAAAGTTGTACTTATTTCATAGTCTTTTGATGAGAACTCTTCAAAACATGTCTATACACTATGCATTGGAATGTGTAAGTCTGTTTTTCTCCTTTGTGGAAGTAGGGTCATAAAAATGGGCAGATAATCAAAATCTCTTTCTAGTTCTTTTATTTTTAGCATTATAGGAAAAATGTATTTATTTTATTTTTGTTTTAATTCTTGATTTTGATCTTATTTTCCCACACCAGTGTCTTGTATGAGATTCCAAATAGCCACAGATTTGCATACAAGTCCACTGTACAGAGTTCATGGATAAAGTAGCCAATGTGACTTACACCTTTTTCTTCAATACTCTGAAATACTGGAGATGCATTCGGTCAAAATTGTTGATGGCTTTGTGGCATTTTACCCTCTATTCCTTGCAAATTGAAGCAATGTGTTCAGATTTATCAACAAGGATACCAGGAGCTATAAGGATTTTTTTTTCAACTTGTCTTTTTACCAAAGCCATGGTCTTCCAATATTTCTGCTTCTGTCATGAAACTGGCTATAAATGAAGACCTTAAGAATCCTGTTATCTGTCATTTGGATGACATATCCAACCCATCTCAATTGGGATTGCATGAGGAGGGTTTCCATGCCTCCCATACTGCACTTAGCAAAAAAATTCTGTCTTGCTGCAGTAGGTACCCACAGATCAAACAAAAACATCTCTTATATATATACTTGTACAACAAGATGTGATGAGGATATTGTCCTTTATGTTTTTACGGGAGCAATTTATTTAATTTGCTTTCTCCTTGCAAGGCTCTTTGAATCTTCACCAGAGTTTCTCTCAACCCTGCTTTTCAGGAACTTATAAATTTTGGCATCAGCTTTGATATTGGTGCTGTCAGAAGAAAATCAAAATTAGTATTCAACTTCAAGAGGCTTCTGGTTTGAATTCAAGAGTTATTTTCTAAGATTAGTAGCCAACCAAAGCTAGAAAGCTGTCAGCCCAGCTATTTTACCAAAAATTAAGAGGAGAAAAAAAGATGGATTTGTGTTTTCACTACAGATATAGCGCAAAGTGAATACCAACTGAATTTGGACTCTGGTTACCAATTCCATTTCCTGTGCTTTTAACTGCTCAGCTACCCACAGCAAAAAATTGTAATTTATCTTTTATTTGTGTCTCCAACTTATTAAGTGATTACGTACCTTTGGCAACTCATTTGGCTGAGAATTTACAGAGGGGTACCTCCCCCAATGAGAAATGACACTAAACCATTGAATGGTGAATTTCCGGTCCTGGAGCTTTTGAGAATGTGGAGTACCTTTTCATTGCCATTACTCCCAGGTCTACTATGACCCAGGGTGGTAGTACCTGTTAATGTCCCATTTATGGGTCAAATAGAACTGTTCAATCATTTACTATACTCAAAACCTTTTTAACAGTGTGCAAACAAATGATTAATATCAAATTGAATTAATTAGAATGAGCAATGCTTGAAACCATTTAACTATGTGCAAATAAAACTATTAATCTTAGATAGCAATAACTTTAGATTGAAAGTATTTTTTAGGTTTAGGAATTTTACTAAACTTAACACAAGGTCACACTAATAAGGCACCCAATGAGGATTAATGTATTTTAGGTTTTTAAAAATGTTTGGCTACATTTAAATGCTTTTAAGAGGATCTTGAAATATATTCTGAATTCAGTACTTACTTTTGGGTTCTGTTTTGAGCAACACTTATTGATTATGACCAAAGGATTTATGTAGATTATGTTATTGATTTCCACCTGTGATTAAAATATGTTGGATTAGTGAGACCCCTTACCACACACACACACATTCACATTTTGCAAAGCTTGAATTTCCTTTGATATTTGAACACTAAAACTTAATTTATACAATCTTATAAACATTAATTATTCTCATTACTTGAAAAGAAACTTCTTTTTTTTCTTTCTTTTTTTCTTTTATTTTTTTTTCTTTTAACTGTAATGTCAGCATCAGCAAATTTTCCTGAAAAACTGAATCAGAAATTGTTAAAAAATTTTTAATTTTCCTCATATCTTTAAAAAAAATTGTATTCTGTTTAATTCAAACTAATGTTTTGTTTTGTTTTTTTATTTATCTATTTATTTATTTAAACAATGTTTCGGCAATACCACAGAAACTTGGGAAAAGTTTGTGAGTACATCAGCAAAAATATTGTGATAAAAGAAAAACAAGATTCTGAAATAGAACAGACAATATATATATATATATATATATATATATATATATATATATAGAGGCAACATTTATTCCTTAATACATATTTTGTTGAACATAATAGACATTTTTTGTTGATTCTTTCAAATTGCCAAATATTATAAAATCCATACGGCAATATGAAAGGATCAACAAAAAATATGTAGAGAAAAAATGTCTGTTATGTTCAATAAAATAAATATATATATATATATATATATATATATATATATATATATATATATATATATATATACTCACACTCTTGGTCCAATGATTGCATATATACATTCTTGGTCTGATTATCACATAGGCTTGAAACTGACAGTCACTAAGCATAATTGATTCTATATCTATGCTATCACTGATATTAAGTACTCTTTATTTATATTTCAGGGAAATGAGTAGTGCCTTCCCCTACACCTTGGTGTAGTAGCTATTGAAAAGGGAGCCTTCAGTTCATCCTCGACTACGGTCACCAACTTTACTTACTTATTTATAAATATAGCAAACTATATTATTGATATAGACACTCACACACATGCTGTATTTAGGCAGCAGTCTTTCTTTTTAGCATGTTAACAACCACAATGATTTTTCTTCCAATTTTTAACTTAGATTTCATTTAAGATATATATATATATATATATATATATATATATATATATATATATATATATATCTGAGGAGGAAATCCAAGGGTTAGGATTATTCAATTTGAGTGCTCAATGTCAGTGGTTATTGATGTATAATTAATTTGGGATCAAGAATACATCAACACTCAACATGCAGAGCTAAAAAATCTTGTTATATAAAAGCAAAAATTCACTTCCTTGGTGTCATTATAAATTTATTTCTGGTTGTTAAAACCATCATCAGATGTATAACTAAAATCTTTATTTGGGTGTACTTATATATATAGGCAGCAGTCTTTCTATTAAGCATGCTTGTTAAAAACCACGGACAGTTCTTGAAGATTCTTTTGGGTATTTTTTCGTTGTCATCAGTTAAGGTTCTCAAATTTGGTTCTGTTTTATAAAAAAAATTGTCCAAAATTTTCTACTTGAGTGTATAAACTACAAAAAAAGATGAAACAGTTGCATGTATTATGCAAAGATACATATCACTTTATTATAATAATAATGATAATAATAGTTAACATAAAAGTCAACAAAGGAATTCTGTTGGGAATAATGGCTGAATCTTTGTGATAAAGAAAAAATTAGTCTGAATTAAACAAAATGCAGTGGTTAGAACTACTGATTTTATTTTAAATCAGACACAAAAAAAAAATTTGTAATATTTTGACTTACAAATAATTAGTACTTTCTTGTTTAATAGTGTGGGGGAAAAAATCATTATGGACTAGCCTTTTGTACCTTTTCTGAGACTAGTTGAACTGGTCCATAACTACTTGTTTACTGCTGTTTAGAGCAGTGGGGACAAGACATACGGAGACCTTGATGCAAACCATCTACTTTAATACCAATTCTTTGCATTCTGCTGCAAACTACTTATTCGTATGTACTAGTATACCAAAACATTCTATGTTCTGGTTTACAACAAAAACGTGAAATAGAGAAGTACTGTAAAATCATTTCATTTCAATTTGACACTTTTTTTTTCCAGCACTTCACAGAACTGCAATGTGGGACAGATTCTTAAAAAAATTCTGTTTTCTTTTTTTGTGTGCATTTCATTCTTATTCCCGATAGAAACTAATAATAGCTTAACAATAAAAACTTGGTTCTACTTTTCATAACAGCGAGTATATATGTCCAAATGATCATACTGTTTAGATATCAATAGAGAAGTTTTATTCCCATTTCTACTTTGTTAGTCATTCACTATCATATCAGTAGGTTTTAAACCAATTATATATTTATAACTTTTTGTTTTGTCAAAATTTTTCAAAAATGAAAAAAAGATACTACCTCTCTCCCCTAATAGCGATTACATTTGCATATACATTTCATACATTAAATGTAATGACTATTATGAGACAGAGATAATAAAAAAAAAAAAAAAAAAGTTTATTTATTTTATAAAAATAATACTAAGGCCTCTTTGGCTCACTTGCCTTTATATTCATTTTTATGACTTTCTGTAACAGATTTTGTGGTATTTTTCTTTTAAAGAATTTTCTTACAATTTCCTCTTCTAACTTTTAAATAAGATTTCAATATATATATATATATATATATATATATATATATATATCAGATTTTCTCTTAAGCATATTTTGTTAAATTTAACTTATATATACATATAGATAAAAGGTACATTTAGACAGCAGTCTTTCTATTAGGCATATTTGTTAAAAAAAAAACTCTAATGTCCTTCTTAATGATTTTTTACTGATACTTTTTTGTTTTGTTTTTTGTTTTGTTTTGTTTATTTTTGTGGGGTTTTTTTTGTTTGTTTGTCCGCAAAGATTTCTTAGGTTTGGTTCAATTTTATACAAAAGTCGTCCAAAATTTTATCCTAAAGTGTACATTCTACAAAAAAAATAAAACAGCTGCATATTTTATAGAAAGGTATATATGACCTAATAAAAATAAATATATAAAATTCATATTATAAAAAATGAAAAGCTTCAAATCTTACAGTAAATAAGGATACTGAATCACATAAATCTGTACTAAATAAAACCAATATTATATATAAGATGGCTTGTCCATTATGACATTCTATCTTCAAAAATCATTTCCTTTAAAGTGCCCATATATATATATATATATATATATATATATATATATATATATATATATATATATATACTTGAGAAATAACTATTTATGGAAGGTTTATCAACCAATTCCCACCAAATATCATAAGATGAATACAGCAATTATAAAGGTTTAACAAAAAAATATGTAGACAAAAAATGTCTATTATGTTCAATCATATATGTATCAATGAAGAAATGCTGCCAAAATATATATATATATATATATATATACACACACACACGTGTGTGTATAGGGCATACGACTACAATCCTATCATGTAGATTAACTTGCTAACCCTGTCTCTGAATGGAGTCCCCATAGGGTAATGGCTAAAGTGTTTGACTGCAGCCTCAAAGTAAGCAAGATCAAACTCCAGTCATATTATCATGTTTGTTTTCAGGCAAATACTCTTGAGAAAGGTATGAACCTTCTTATCCCCAACCCCAGCTATAGGTTAAATAGTACCACTGCTGTTCTTCTACAAGGAGGGCTTTGGTATTAGATAATCCATGGAGGTTAATATGTTATCAAACAAAGAAATCAAACCATTTATCTAATGATAGTGCTATAAAAACTGATAACAAGCAATGTAAAATGATTTTGTAGAATTTTGCAAGTTATTTTTACTAGATAGGAATACCACTGTGCAAACAAAAAAAAGCTCTTAGGAAACGACCACACAAAAAATTTAAATATAAACATACAATGTATACAATTCCCTAACCTTTAGGCAAAAAATAACCCCAGATAAGTTGATATGCTTTTAGAATTAATCAACCTAAATTCCCCTCATTAGAGATCTCCCCTACTTAAAGTTAACGTCAAGAACATTATTAAAGTGTTTGAATCTTACTGTACGATCATGTAGAAACTCTCCAGCTCCCACTCTAGCCATGAACTTGAACCTTTATATTCTTATTCGAAAACCTATGTACATTTTGATTCAATAGAAGCTATATTGATTTTTATTCATTGTGGTCTTTTCATTCTAATTTTATTCAACCAAATTGTATTTTTGGCATAAAAATATGCAGGTTCTGTATTTCCTCAGAGAATGGAATTGGGGGATTACCTACACACCTTGAGGCAGCAATGCACAACTGTTTAGATAATGTTATCAGTTTTTGCTTCTGACAGGGAAAGTCATTTGATTGCGAAAACATGATATATACAGAGATATAAACATTTATTGCAGACACATATATAAATACATGTCATAACATAGTACACACACACACGTGTGTGTGTGTGTGTATATATATATATATATATATATATATATATATATATATATATATATATATATATATAAGCAGTATTGGACAAAAAACAGACAGCAAAAAACTGAACCATGACATATACATCCATACAAATCTTTATCGCTAACACACACACACACACACACACAAGCTTTATATATACATATATATATATATATATATATATATATATATATATATATATTGTACTGAAAAAAAAATGAACCATTTTTTATTATTGCCTCAAATTTTGCTTCAATTTCAATGGCTTAGACATACATAGGAAGTGATTATTTTCCTTGATTAGCAAAGGACTAAGCACAAATTAGGATATCAAATGAAGGAAAAGAAAATTCTTAGAAATTTATTATTTTTTGATATTTCTTACCATTTTCTTTTTAAGAAATTATGGCTTTTCACAATAATTAAGGGAATTTTGACAATTAAATTAAGCAAAATAACAACTTTCTATGTGTATCTAAGCAATTGAAGTTTCATTAAAAATTTGTGCCAGTAATAAAAAATTGTTCAGTTTTTGTTTTTTTTTTACTGTTTTTGTTTTTGTCCAATGCTCCGGGAATGTGTGCATGTGTGTGTATATATATGTGTGTGTATGGTGCTATTCAAAATTTTAAGAAAATTTCAATGAAAAATGAATTCCTTGTTGAAATACTAAATTATAGAAACTGAGATTCTTTATTTTTTTGGTGGAGTAATTTTGAGAAATGAATGACATGTCCAACGAGACACAGAAAATACTGTGTAAATTACCAGATGAACAGATCAATCAGTTCAAATTCTCCATATTTTTAGGTATCACCTTGTAAATAATTATATAGTTTCCTCAAATATATAAATTCTCTTTCCTGCTTTGAAATCTGACTTGCTTCCTTGAAGGAATAAATTTTTTTTAAATCACATCAATGCTACCATTTTTCAGTTTCAGAACAGCAATTTCGTGCAATTAACAGTTCCTAATAAAAAGGGAATCTATCGATTACTAATTTTTCAATATATATTTTCTAATCGTGAAAGATAGTCTTTAGGGTTTTTTTTCTCCCCAGTCTCCCCCACCTACATCCAAGCATACGCCATGCATTTTTTTTAGTGTTGTATGAGGAATATTGAGTATTTATTAACCCTTCTTCATTCATTCTAATCGCATGTTTCATCTGAAAATGGTTTTATTTCTTTGAATACATTAAACTTTTAGTTATAAGATTGGCATGAGATGAGTAAACAATTTTTTAGGTTTTTTCCTGCTCTACTTGCCAATATTTGAGCACTTTTCTGAATTAAGAAAAAACCTTTTTTTAATGATTTGTTCATTTCCCTATATATATATATATATGTGTGTGTGTGTGTGTGTGTGTGT
Source organism: Sepioteuthis lessoniana (assembly GCA_963585895.1). Classification (NCBI taxonomy): domain Eukaryota; kingdom Metazoa; phylum Mollusca; class Cephalopoda; order Myopsida; family Loliginidae; genus Sepioteuthis; species Sepioteuthis lessoniana. The sequence continues at coordinate 262,870 of CAUZXS010003541.1, forward strand.
GTATACACACACACACACATACACACACAATTTCAACTATAAAATAAGACAGGGTAAAAACTTGTGACTGAGTTTCATGTACCTGTATTGACATATCAAAGTTATGAGTTTTTACTCTGTTTTATTTTATTAATAAAATAATAGAAGAAATTACATGGTTAAACAATTTTGGAAAATTCTTACTGAAAAGACAACAATATTAGAACAACAAAATAACAAGTAAAAACTACAGATTCTTGAGGCGCTATATATTAGAAATATACAACCCAAACTTGATAGAATTAATTTTGAATCCAGTGCTAATGTACTTAAATGTCTTTAGCTACTGCCGCTATTTATAGAAATAAATTTTAAGAAATAAATGCTACACAATACACTAGTATAAATGCTCATTCCTATAAAGTAGTAATGTACATACAAAAGTTACATCACTTTTGCAATACACACACCCTCTCCTGATGATGGCCCAAGACTGGACAGAAAGTACTAGGAAAATAATTAATCATGGAAGGTTTATTTACTAATTCTTGCTGGATGTCATAAGATCAATACAGCAACTCAAAAGGATTAACAAAAAAATGTATATAATGTTCAATCAAATATATATATAATTGTAAACAAGCTGATCCACTCCAGCAGTTTGTTAAAAGGAACAACCTGTATTGAAAAGAATTACTCCATGCCAAAATGGCTGAGGTGTTTTTAATTTAAAACCCCAAATGACTTTATTGTAACTCTAAGCTTTGTGCTTTCCTACTCATTAGTCAGGCAATTATTACAAGTGTGTGTGTGTGTGTGTGTGTGTGTGTATATATATGATAGAGTAGAAGAGAAATAAAATATGAAAATCACTTTTGTCTAGTGTTTATATATTTACAATTATATATGTTTTGTCTGTAAGAGCTTTATCATACAGTTTTTATTATAGATAGTTTTTTTTATTCATTACTGATAATGATAAATATATAAACATTTCCCTAAATTATTTCTCTTTTTATTTCAATTCAAATTTCATTTTTATTTTAAGAACTTTCTTTTCTTAATTGATTTTTGTTGTATTACAAAAATTCTTAAATTTGATTTAATTTGTACAGAATTTTAATCAAAGGGAATTCTGGTGGCTTAGGGATTAATATTCTCAACTGCAACATTATAGTAAGCAAGTTTGAATTCCAGTTAGACTAATACATTCACTTTCAGACTAATACCCTAAGGAGAGGTCTGAACACTCTTATCCTCCCAACTATGAGTTAAATAGTACCACAACTGTTCTTCTATAAGGATGGCTTTGGCATTAAATAACCCATGCAGGTTGATATGCCATTAAACAAAAAACCAAATAAAACAATTTTATAAAATTGAACCAAATTTATGAATCTTGTAAAAACTGCAAGTAAAATCAATGGAATAGTTTTCACCCTTGTCTGTCGTTTTTGATATAAGAAAAACTGTTTAATAGAAATACTACTGCTTATATATAACATACTTGTTTATAAAGAAAATAGATATCTTTTAGTTGATCTGAAGAAGTCCTGTTAATTTTCAGAGCATTGATTAATATCAATGCTTTTTAACTGGATGGAAAGAAATTTATTATCTTAATGTGACTGATTGTGATTTTTAATTTTGAAAAATATGATTATATATATATATATATATGTGTGTGTGTGTGACTGATTGTGTTTTTTTATTTTGAAAAAATAAATAAAAAAATATATATATATTTCCGGTATAAAATTGGAAAATAATGAAATGGGATAAAAACTCATGACCCAGTTTCACAGAGTTGATCCACAGGTGGGCTAGGATTTTGATGTGAAGATCAATTATGTAAAAGTCATAAGTTTTTATTCTATTATTTTATACTCAAAATATATAGTGATATTACCCTACATTTTCAGGCATAAAGATTTTACAGATTAAAAATGCTTTCAGCGGTAAATTTTAATCTTAACTTAATCTGTGTGTGTGGTAGGTTGGCATCCACATTAGCTGAATGAATCCTGATATAAGTTTCTCTGAGTTAAAGATGGAAGTAATGTCCTTATTCACTTGTGTTTATATTACTGTTAGGTAATATACAAATGCGCATGAATAAATGTGTGTGTGTGTGTGTGTGTGTGTATATATA